>SCDS01001785.1:0-17369 GCA_004149465.1 Drosophila nigromelanica
GTGTGGATGTGTTAAGTGCTGAGTTCAGGGTATCTCCTAGTCGGGAGGTCCCAGCTAGAGCAATCTTGTTAAAAGTAGGGTTTTACAGTCATTGTTACTTAAATCTTTTAAATTATTTCTATTACAAATGGTCTTATTATTATGGGATTCGCAAGTGTCTTTAATTGCATATGTTATTTGCCCACATTTAATAATATTTTGGTACTTTATCTCATTTTTATACTCGTTCACAAAATGAAACTAGTATATTGGGTTTGTGCAATGTCCGTCATGCTGTCCATCTGTCCGGATGAACGCAACTTTTTTCGGCACTATTGAAGATAGAGACTTGAAACATTGCATTTATACTTGTAGTTAAGACTTTTGTGCCATGCCCACTGGGAGGTTGGCAATTCAATAACATGTCGAAACGCCTCAAATCGCAACTCAATACATGGTGAATATTCCCCACAATTTTTAAGATAGAGTCACAAAATTTGGTATGTAGATAGCTGTAGACCTCCCCCACAGATTTCACTTTTGATATCCTGACCACGCCCACTAGAACGCCCCCCAGCGCCCCGCCCTAAAAAATCGGAAATGCCTATATCTTCCCAAATTTTTAAGCTACAGTCTACAAAAGTTGGGATATATATTACTGGGAAGCTCCCGCAGATGTTACAGAAAAAATTTTCCGGCAACGAAACCCCTCGCAAAAAATCGAATGCTGCCACAGTTTTCATCCTAAAGTCACCCAAGAAGACCGTGAACGAGTATAACGCAGTCGGTAACACCCGACTTCAGCGTTCTTTCTTGTTTTTCTCTTATTTTTGTCTGCTTTTAACTGTTGTGGGCCTCTAATATTCTGATTGCCGAAAAATATGTCTATTGGTTTTGCTCGTGTTGTCGAGTGTACAGAACCATTATAAGGCTGTTTAGCTTTGAAGATTAATTCTTCGAAGTTTGCTAAGCCATCGTCTTTTTTTATACATCTCAAAATCTGTCAATGCTGAGTGAAATTGTTCAACTCGCCCGTTACTAGTAGACGTATACGGCGGCGTCGTTTAGACTGTTGTCTTTAGCTCATCTTGAAGCAGAAATTTTATTATGAAGAGGTCGATATGTACTATCTGACGGGGGTAAGAGGGAATTTGTGTGGTTTGAATTTTTCCACGCGGTGGTTTTCTATCGTATTTGGCTTGGTTACATGTTGCAAATGCTTTGGCTATTGCCTCTATCGTTTTCTTCATATTTGGGATGAAGAATCTACTCAATATTTGGATTTTGTTTTCTATGGGGTTTCTATGAGCTCTATTATGTTCTTTCGCTAGGATATTATTGTGTTGCGTTTCGTCTGTTACATCTACAACTTGTTTTTGTGTATAGCGGATCTTATAAGAACTGAAGTGTAATGGAAATATATTCTGTATTTTTCCCATGATTGGTTCGGCTGTGAATAGTCTAGTCAGTCCAGTCAAACTCGTATGCATCCTCGTCCGCAGTAAGTAAGAAAGTTGATTTTTGAAGACATTAATGGGGACTTCTATAACGGGTATTAGGTTATGCGAGGAGCTCTCGTCGCTATGAACCGTAGCACTGGTGCTGTTTATTTGCTGATAAATCGGATTTCTGGACAATGCGTCCGCTACGACATTGGATGTTCCCGGCTTGTATTTTAGCTCCCCTTCAGGGAGCTTTTCCAGCTTTAAAGCTTACCGCTATGATTCTTCGTGTTAAGATCAAAATTCAGCGGTTGATGGTCTGTATATATAACCACTTTTGAGGTACCGTATAGGTACATACGCAGGCTTTGGAAGCTTTCTTCGGCTTTCGAAAGTGTGCCGGAAATGAAGGTGATTGATCTACCATTCTGATCGAGCACTGCTCCAATGGCAAAGTTTTTTTTTGCTAAATGAGTCTAACGCATCATTGTCCAATATGATTTTTTTAACGATATGTTTTTTGAAGATTTCCCGTTATCTCCTCACAAGAGTGTGATAAGAGGTTTTGCTATTTTGGGGTAGTCCCATATGAACCTTCTATAATAGCTTAAAAACCCCAGAAAAGATCGTAGATATTTCAATGTTTTGGGTACGGGAAATGCCACAATAGCTTTCACTTTTTCTACATTAGTTTTCACACGACTTCGCTTCGACTTCGGTTTTGAAAAACTTACATTTGTCGATTTTTATTTTCATGTTGGCTTTACTTAAAGTCGTGCAGACTTTTTATAAATGCTCAGCATGTTCGTTTTCAGATTGGCTAATGACGATGATATCATCTATGTAAACATAGCATATCTTGCTGATATGATCTCTTGATGCCCTTTAAAATATAGAAGAAGAGCTCTTTAGACCGAATGGCAGTCTAGTGAATTCAAATTTCCCTCCATTAACAGCGAAAACCGTTTTCTCTATTGCTCTTTCCTTAAGTGGGATTTGGAGAAAACCACTTTTTAAATCAATGACTGAGAAATTTTTATTTTCGCCCAATTGTGCGATTATTTTTTCGATTTCGGGTATTGGATATCGATCTGAAACCGTAACATCGTTCAGTTTTCTATAATCGATAACCATTCTATACTTCTTTTCCCCTGAAGCGTCGCTCTTTTTCGATACCACCCACATGGGCGCATTATATGGTGACCGTTAAGGTCTAATAATGCCGTCTCTCAGCAATTTCTGTACCTCTTTCTCTATTTCTGCCTTCAGCGATGCGGGGTATGAATAATGTTTACAATACACAGGTGTGTCCGATGATGTTCTAATTTCTCCCTCTACTCTAGTGGTATAGGTGAGTCTCATATCAGGGTCAGCGAATACTTCTGCGTGTTTTTCTGTTAGCTTGTCAATATATTGCTTTTGCGTCTCGGACATGTGATCTGTTCTAACTTTTATATTGTTAACCGCCTGAGTTTCTAACTGTTTTATGTTGATGCGGCAATTTCCATTTATAATTAGGACGTCGTTTTTAACGTCTATGATAACGTTCGTTACCCAGAATACCGTGAAAAGTTTTCAGTGTGGATAAGAGGAAAACTTAATTGGTATGCCTTTTAGACCGAAAAGATAAAGGCGCGTTTACAATCATACATTCATACACAAATTCACGCCGCACTCATTTTACTCGGTTGCTGCACTAAATCCTTATTATCTTCTAAACTAAGTGTATGATCGTTATGAAATTTTAAGGGCTTATTAGGATCATAGAAATATATATGCAAACCAATTTGCAGGTCTGTAGTATTTGATTTGCGATTTTTATGGTTTTGTCGGTATTGGGGGCGAGGTATCCAAAATCCAAAGGTATCAAAATCTGCGTCTAGTCATAGCGTACTTAATTTGTTGCCTTTAGCTCTTATAGTCACTGAGATATTGTAAGAAAAAGAAAGGTTGCTATCGATTTTTATCGATGATAATGCAACGCAGCAAGTTATCGAAAATAATGATAAACTTGTTCTGCGTATGATAATTACGAACTGACTGAGACCAGGATCAGCTCTGTAGCTTTTGAAGTTTCCGAGATCCTTGCGTTCATACAGACGGACAGACGGACATGGCTAAATCAACTCAGCACGTCGTCCTGATCAAGAATATATATACTTTATGGGGTCGGAGATGATTCTTTCTACCTGTTACATACATTTTAACAAAACCATTATACCCTTTTTACCCATTTTTAATGGGTTCAGGGTATTTCATTTAATTTTCCTCTAGGTGTTGGACAATCAGATCTGTAGCCTCCTCCTGTGCTATAGCCTCAAAATAGACTTGTTCTTTAAGACCAGTGGGACAGGGTATCTCTGCTTTTAACCCTGGCATTGGTTCCACATCAACTGTGGTAATATAAAATATGGTCCCATGTGTGCCGCATTCGGTGGTCGCTTCCCAGTCAAGTCGTTATTTTGTAGCTTTTTCATGTAATTTATATGACTTGTTCCAGTTGACTGATCAACGTCCGTTGGTGTAGAGCTAGGCTCAGGACCACGATCCTTGTGTGTGGTAGACCCCGTTCGATCGGACATGTGGCGGATAGTATAACCTAGGATCAATGTTTCCGAGCTGTCTGGGTCCCTGGTGTCTTGTTACTAATTGGATCTGGGATTGTCTAGGTCAAATGCATTTCTATGCTCTTGGTTTTCTACCAATCCGCATAAGTGGAGTGCATAGCTTAGATCTCTTGGCTTTTCAATTGCTAATAGGCGAAGCAAATCGCCATTAACACCGCGTACGAATGTTTCCAAAGCTTTGTCCCTAAAGTTTTTGGTCAGGGCTCTCACAGTTTCTGGAGTCTCTTCTTGGGCACTGATCTGATTACGTATTTGTGACAGTTGCTTGACAGTTGCATATTGCCCTCCAGTTCATTGGAGTGTTGTACGACTCGAATACTACATCGGCTTCGATGATTATTTTGTTTCGTACGGCCAAAGTTATTAAATAGTACTCATATGTGTTCTCTTGGCCGTCGTATATACCCATTATACGATCAACGTTTTTCCTCCAGGAGCTAAATGTAGTCCTGTCACCGGAAAATTCCCTAATTAATCGAGTTATATCTGGGACTTTTTCGTTATCGCTTTCAGGTCCCGGCCTTGCGGTCGGGATATTGGACAATACATCTAACCTGTCGTGGTTATTTATAACCTGCCTTATCAAGTCTCCCCCCTCGAGGGTTTCTCTGATCAGGCCTATTATTACATCCCTAAGTTGTGGGCTAGTATTGCATGTGCTAGTAGCTGGTCAAGCCGCACCCGCACTAGTGGTGCGTATTGGCTGACGGCACCCACGGAAAGGGCACCCATGATATCGGATAATGCGTCTTGCATAATTTTAGTTTCTGTTTTTACGGACCACTTTTACACACTAATTTGTAAAAATCGCTTTTTCCAAAATAATTGAGCACAAAGAATTTTAAGTCTGTTGATCGTAGTTAGAATTATCGAGATATAGTTTGTGAAAAAAAATTGTTATAAAAAATTGCAGAAAAATTGTTAAAATTATTTTGAATTATTCGTAAATGAGAATAATTGTTTGGTAGGATATTTGGCTAATATTAATTATAGTATTCTGAGTTATTTTTATTTACGAAAGGCTCTGACGTGTTTCTTAAATTCTTCAAAAAAAAATTGTTTCATTATTTTTTTGTTTGTTCTTAAATTTAATATTTAATTTGTTTTACTGGTTTTGAATTAATTTTTGTGTTTAAGATTTTAATTTTTTTTCCTCGTTATTAAAACACTTAAACACTAATCTTACATTAATATAAGCATCTCGGCGAATCTCCCGCAATGGTCCTTTGGATGTGTTCTCTTTCTTCCCACGGTTGCGGCAGCGGGCTACTAAGGATCCTCGGCGACACTTCCTTCATGGTATCCTGCGGACGGGCACAACAGGATTGTCGGTGATATTGGTCATCTGGACCAGCCACTTTTTCGTAACGCGGTACCCTTTTGCATTGGGCACTATTGTTTGCCCTTTGCGTGGCTGCTTGAGGCACTTGCATAGTTTTATTGGGTACTTTTTACACGGCGCATTATTCTTTAAGGATGTTAAGAGTGGCTGGTCCCTGCTTGGGCGCCAAGTAAAATTAAGAAATTTTAAATGGTTTTATTAAAAAAAAACCAAACTGTTTATTTTGAGTGCTGCTTAAGAGCTTACTTATGATAAAAAAAAATCAAATTATGCTAAAGCCAAAATTCTACGCTGCTGTCGCTGCCGTTGTTGTAGCCGCTGCAGTCGCTGCTGTTACCGCTGCAAGTTTTGTTGTTGCTGTCGCTTCCGCGTGTGCGTAGTCAATTTCGATCCCATGATGAACTTACCACACGTTCTTTAACCAAAATTGAAGAGAAGGAAATCAGCAAAGTTGGCTGCAATGCACATCAGCTCAGAGTTGCATACTGCTTGTGCGTCAACCAAATAGAGCTTGGCCCCCACTATGGAAATTATATTATTGATTTTCTTTTAAACTAAAAGATGGACAGATGGACTGATGAATGAACAAAATCTACTCGGATAGTGATGCTAATCTAGACTCTATACAATTTCTGTGGTCACAGATTCCTCATTTTGCATGTTACATACATTTGCACTATAGCATATCTACCCTACCATTATCATAAATCAAAGGGTATAACATCCGTTAATACATTGTGACACTTTGTCATACTGAATACATATATCCAAATGCCCAAAGTACATTAAAAGACCGCTTAGAATTACATAAACATTCCAGCACACAAGCAATACGATTCATCGCTTATACACAAGCCGATCGCGGCGCGAGGGAATGCTGAGCATGAACTTTGCAGCTCAAGTGGTCAAACCATACACAACATATGCATGCCTTCTGCATACATATGTATATACCAACATACTTATACATACATATAAACACATAGATATAAGCATTGCATGTTTCGGGTTAGCAAAAATTCAATATGAACATATAAGGATATTCTGAATAAAGTAACACAACGGAGCAGACGCTCCAAACTAAAAGGTCTTTCTTGAACATATTACAGCACAAAACTATTATGCCATTTTTACCCATTTTAAATCGTGACTACATATAGCCAGAGATAACGTTAATGCCTTCTCGCTTTACTCACGACAGCTCCCATGACATACTCCACACCAGCGATGACTGAAATTATTTCGACACATGCCGGATGAACGGCAAGTACAATGATCTCCCTAACTTACGCGATTGCCACAACAACAACTGCAAAAAACCATTACAACATCAATTGCAAATAATAACCACATGCAAATGGAAGTTTTAAAACAAAACCGAAAAGCGTGTTTGGCGATTCACACTGGCATGAATCGCTACATCCAAATTAAATGCAAGCAACCCCACAAAACACAAAAACTGGTAAAAATAATGAAATAATGGTACAAAAACAAATGACACACAAAACTCAAATCGACAAACACTTGGAGTGGGCTAAAACTGACCAACCCGAAAAAATCTAGGCCTCCACCAATATACATTCTTGAGCAAAGCTCAAGGGCATTAGTAAATAAACTAATAACACTAATTGGAGAGAAAACATTCCACAAAATTCCATTCAAAAAAAGAACATTACATTACATTAAAAAAAGTGCAGACTCAAACTTTCCTTATACTTTGCCATCTGTAGCTCCCATAAACACGATTAATGACGTCTCCTTTGCAGCAACTTTAAGATCGGGAATGAAAGCTCCTGTTATAATGGAAAAAAAAATCTCACATCCTGCCAAGCACTACAGACCCTGCCAAATATACGCCAGCACAGATGATTGACGTGACATCCGGTGTTTCATATAATAAACCATCATTTTATCACTTGCTCTATGATGATATAAACTCTATGAGTAAATGATGCACAGTCAATAATCTGATACTTAACCACTGTGAATGTATTGTTATGTCTTTTTATCGTACCAATGCCATCTTTGTGCCTTTCAGAATTGGTGGTACACTTTAAGCATTCTCGTCCGTTAACAATCCAGAGGTGTTATTTGGCATAAAATTATGTTTTAACGACATCAAATAATGTTTAAATTACTATGGCCAACAATGGTCATAAAGATATGGTTCAAGCAGTTTGACGACTGTTATATAACCAAATTATATGTTTCTAGTGCGTAATGGTCTTAAAAATTGTTCCTGCTTCTGAAGCACTCTATATTCTACATATCAGGGAATGATTGAATCAGTATATATCAGGGAATGATTGAATAAGTATTAAAAAAGTTTTTGTTGCTTGCTCTGCGTGGTCTAAATTGGAATGTTGGTCTGAGTCCCATCTCATTCAAGTAGATTGATTCTGGTTGACTTTCCCTCACTTATTGGCCGCAGGAATTGCCATGTTTCTATTTAATTTAATAAACGATACCGTTGATTCTACAGAGCTCTTATCTGAGTTTAAGTTTGTTGTTCCAGAACCACGTGAAAATTTAAGCCACTGTCTTTACAGCACTGTCGTGTAAATTATGCACTTCATAATCCATTATATGTACTTCTACCTACAATAACTTATATCCTATTATAAGTTCCCATTGTTATGTACCTTGTTTAGGAAAGTCCATTATGTGTTTTTTAAATAATTAATTTTGGTTAAGTCTGTATTTCCGTCCAATTCAAAGCTTTGAATTTAACATAGCTCTTAAAAATTGTCGTAATTTGGATGGAAGTGCAGGCTGATTGTGTGTCCCTACTTTGTTTATAGCATTACTGTTTATTATTGATGCTTTGAATTAAATAAATAAATAAATAAATAAGAAATATATATCAATTATTTCTCTGTTGCAGGTAAAAATAATCGGCCAATCATATTACAAAAAAAACAGGACGAAGGAAAAGTTTGGTGGGAAATGCATGATTTTTGTGATGACAAGTTTTATAAAAATATTCTTTCAAACCTACCATTAAGCGACTGTGATGATGGCATAGTTTTTTATATTTTTAACGATAAATCATTTCCATCAACTATGAGTTTCCTAGAAAAAAGCGGGTAAGTATAATTTACAACTGTTTTTTATAATTTTGAGTCCATAGCGAGTCAAAAACACTTAAAAGCTAGCAAGTGTAATAAAAGGTGAATAGTGCAACACGGCTATTGACGCCCCCTAAGGATTGCGTCCTTGATATTTCGGACACGCCTACTAGAGCGGCCCCCAGCCATCCCACCCCCGCGAATCAGGAAATCCTATATCTCCTACAGCTTTAGAGCTAGAAAACAAACTAAAACTATAAAAATTGCCGATGAACCCCCCGCAAGATTGCGACCTGATATCGCCCGCGCCAACTGGAACGCCGCCCCAGTGCTGCCGGATGTTAGGGTCGTTAGGGATCTTTAGAGGGCGTTAGGTCGTTAGGGATTATATGCCAGTAACAAATTTGTAGTATGTCTGGTCGCTTCTCCAGAGATGCGAGCAGCTGAGCATTGAGGTAGTTTCCTCTATGTAGAGCAAGTCCTCGGCAGCTGCAAATAAGGTGATTCCGTGTTTCATACAATCCTTGTTCCCTGCATTTCTGGAAGCTTTCCTCCGTTGTTATGCTCAGTTTTTTAGCGTGAACTGTTGCCAATGACAAGTCAGCACGCCTAAGATTAGTTTGCAGTCCTATCTTGGTAGCTGACACTTTAAAGTAGCTGCTGCATCTGAGGTATTTTAAATGTCAATAGATGTGCACTGAAGTCATCTAGTGCCTCCCTGCTTGTCAAAACATTTTTGGAGCTGATAGTATATGTCTGCAAGGATTTTATCGTTGCCTGGCTATCCACGAAAATGTTGATCTTACCTGCAGTAAGGTGTATCGGTTAGGCTACATCGGCAGCTTTTCATATGGCGAAAACTTTCGTCTGGAATATGATGCATTGATGGGGAAGTTTGTACATTTTTGAGCCGTCCGTGAATATAAGGACTGCTTCTTGTTCCAATCCCGAACACCAGCCGTCTGGTCCCATTATTGTTGTTGTTCTTTTAAATTTGGTTCGGGAAAGCATGTAGTCTGTGCTATTTGTGCTGCATTTCCTTGCTGAACGAGTTGTATCCGAAGCTTTGTGCTTTTATGTTTCCTGTTGCACAGAAATGTGCATGGTGTTGATGCACATAATGTGTTTCTAGCGCGTATGTTGGGATGGACCTCAGTGTCCTGTGATACAGACAAGTGCCTGCCCATGGGTCCTTGCTATCATCTTGAGTTATGTAAATTTCTCTGAAGCTTGCCATCATATCATCACGCCGAAGAGTAGGATTGTCGCACTACTTAGATGTATAACCAATGCATCAGTCGTTGTAAGAGGTTCTATGCTCTACTCAGCATTTTTTGCAATGCGTAGAGCGCGACTCTGGCCTTCCTCACCCTTTTTTCTACATTGTGTCTCCATGTAAGTTTTCTGTCCAGAACCACTCTGCTATTCTTAGGTGTTAGCACTACACCGTTCACCTATGGCGGGACCTTCCCCAGTACCTTGAATCTTTTGGTAAAGAGGATAAGATCCTTCTTGTACGCATTAATGTAAAAACCGGCTCCTGTAGCCCATCTTAATATCTCTTTAGTCGTGTAGTATATTATAGAGCTAAAAGCTTATGACATCTTATCTTGGGGCTTTCCCGTGGAATTTCTTTAGTAGTTCGTCCACCATTAGCTTCCATAACATAGAAGATATGACTCCACGTTGCGGTGTGCCTCTATGTGCTACTCATGTTATGGTAGACTTTCCTTCGCACTGACTCTTTTGCAGCTCAGCAGATTGTATATCCACAGGTCTATTGCTGTTTTTTTTATGCTTCGCATTACTGCTTCTGTCGACATATTGTTGAATGCGCCAGATATGTCTAGAAATATTCTTATAGCATATTTCTGATGGTGGGTGATCTGCTACTAGGGATTGTAGCGCTGTATCGCCCTTTTGTAGCTCGCGAATTAGTCTATGGTCCATTGGATTTTCTTCTTCTTTTTCTTTCTTCTTTTCTGATTATGTCTGCAGGTATCGCAGACTGCATTCTTACACGATTTATCTTGTACGAGTGTCTCTGCTGCTCAATATCCTCCTTTGACGTTATTGTAATCACTTTCCTCTCAATTGCATTAAAGAATTTCTCCTAGTTGGGAATTTATAAATAACGGGTGTTTTTGAAAGCGGGGGGAGTGTAGTCGAATATCGCACTAAAATGGATGTACCTGATCTGATAAGGGGGAATTCCCAAGAACCCTCCATTCCGTGACTTGTTTACTGAACTTTACTGCTGAGAGTGTTAGGTCGAATGTTCGAAGAAGTAGGCTTACGAAGGTCGACACTTCTTCGACCCCGACCACCAATATGCAAGTTTTTTTTGCCGCTATTAAAGTTGAAATTTGATGCTTAGATTGATAATGAGTTCCCAAAATATAGCGACCTTAATATCTTGGTCACGCCCACCAAAAATTGTAAATGCATAAATCTTTCACGGCTTCCGCAAACGAACAGAAAATATATTGGAAATAATATAAAATGTTAGTTATATTACTCACAGTTTTAAAATAAGAACCTAAAACTTAAAAGGTAGACTACCTGTACCCCTCTTTAAATATCGGTAAATAAAATTCGGAAGAGACTCCGTTTGGTGCTCCGCCCTCAGTTTAATAGCACCTTCAAATAGTCGCAAACGTCTAATTTGAAAATATATATTTTTGAAATTTATCGGGACAGGAATGGGCTTGACTTAAACTTTCGGCGCGATTGTTAGACCTAAAATTTGGTTACAATAGCTCAAAAACTGTCGAATATATGAATTTTGGAATGTCCGTCTTGCTGTTCATATGTTCGTCTGTCCGTCCGTATGAACGCAATTTTTTCGCCACTATTGAAGCCAGAGATTTGAAATTTCGAGTATTTACTCATGTATACCCGCTTCAGATAAAGTGTGAAGGTTTCGGAGTGCGCAGACTAGGAGCGTGACAAAACGATATATAGATATTATGCTCTGAATACGTATGTTTTATTCTGTAAATACTGTGAACAAGTATTCGCATTCGGTAACAAGCGACTGTAGCGTTCTTGTTTTTCTTGATGTTTGAGCAAGTCATGAGTAACATGTTTGCCTATTTGGTGTATCTAGTTTTAAAGCTGAGAGAGATATATAGATAAAATTGATGCCATACCAGTTGTGAGAGTCAGCAAAATATCTGGATTGTTTATTTGACGATCGTCAAAACCTGCGAAAAAATTACATAAATACGGACAGATGGACTGACGTATACTCTTTATTTTGTTTACGAGTATAAAGAGATCAAGTGCGACAACTCTGTGTGGGAGTGCCGACTGTTTTAAGCCCCGAACCAATTTTCAACCTATACGCAAGAACACACAAAAACTGATATGCGGTGAGTCGCACCACGATAGATACTATCAGAGCAGTGACCATCTTAGCACGTGAAGCAATCCAAAGCATTACATAGGATGGATGAGCTAAAAAAAAAGGCGTACTCGCTACGCTTGATGTAAAAAGTCCCTTGCCTCAGAAAGCTACGCCAAATAATAACCAGCTACTTCGAGGAAAGAGTGTTGCTATACGAAAAGAAATTTGGCCAACGCCGATACACCATATCAGTCGGAATCCCGCATACTCGATACTGTGGAATACCAAATATAATAGAGAACTGCCTGAAGGCAATACTGTTGTCGTTTTGTGAATGACTTTGCAGTTCAAGTTTACCAGAGTGGGCATTCCAAAACGCCTTCTTGCTTGCCGAGCATAAATCGAAAGTCGTGATAATAAGCAGCAGCAGCTGTTTATAGAAGCTATGCTCTTCGAATGTGAAGACGCAGCTTCATTCATGACTGGCATGCGATTTCGTAAAAAGCACGCCCAGATGGAAACGTTGAGCCGACCACAGAAAATATGGTAAAATATGCTAGGTAATGAAAATGGATGGGCATATTCATCATTGAGTCACAATCATGAAGGAACTACGCCGAAGAAAGCGAATAGGGCAGTATCTTGGTTAACGTAAGCTCCATATTGGACAGCTACAGACGGTGTCCAATCCGGATTGGTAGACACGAAAGAAAATTCGATCGCTGGTAACTACAGTATTCCAATCCCTGAATGTCCAGATTGAAACACTAGCGAAATGGCTGGTTAGAGATACCACACTACAAATAAAACTTTTCGAGTCTTTACGTACGTTCGACGCGCATAACCATTAATGGTAGAACAGGTGCGGTTAAGACGACTCCTGTTTAATCTCGTCCCGGCTCTGAACACAAGTACCCTTAAAATCTTGTGTCAATCCTTGCATGGACCTCACGGCTTGCATCGGGACACATGAAGACATCACGGGCAATTGTTCATATGTGCGGGGATGGCGACTTAAAGTTTGGACCCATATAGAATGAACAAAATTATACAATAACAAAAAAACGACGAGAGGTAGAACATTCCTTCGCGATTGGAGCAATATCCGATGCAGAGGCACCATGCGTGAAAAATCCAGCTACAAGCGTGAAAACGCCGCACCTGCGCCAAAACGTACGTCACGTAACCAGCTCGCCACATCAGGAGCTAATCTACAAGATGCGGGCGTTGTAGGAGAATACAGTGGCACAGTAGGTCCTTAGGATAATAGCAGGAAGATAGCCCCACATATTGTTGAAAAGTTTACAACAACTGCAGTCGAAATGGAACCTTCCCGGCCCATGGAAGATATAGCGCTTGGTCCTGATGCGCAAAGGGAAGGTGACCCCACAACACCAGCTGCGTATAGACCTTTGTATAAGTTAAATACAGCGGGTAAACTCCAAGAGAAAAATCAAGCGCAGAATAGCAGCCGCAGTAGAAAGCGCCGGGCCACTCTCCAAAACAATACGTGGCAGATCAACCATAGGAACCATACAACTGGTCGTTAATGCTGTTCTAAGGAGAAGTCAGGGAAACCACTACTTACGACCCTTAGTATTATCGGCTACCGTACACACCACTTTTGATGGTGTAGGGTAGCTAAACGGTATGAAGATCCTTGCTGTCGCGATGACCTTACTCTTGGTCACGGAGATAGTGCCATGAACGCCCAGTGGAAGGGTGCCACGATTCGTTCCAAAGGTACAGGCGCTGAAACCCATAGTAGAGGCAGCACAAGATCTGGAGTTAGAGCAATCATTAACTTACATAAACGCAGAATACCGTCGGCGGATCTTCTAATAGCCGTGGAGAAACGGCCCGCCGATGTGGCTTTAGTTCAGGAACTTTGTTTGGCAGCTGGAAATAAGGTCTCCGGACTAAAATCACCAAACAACAACGTGTTCCACATGACGACAGTAAGTTGGCATAGGGTAGCCATCCCTTGCGTCCTGCTATATGGCGCATGACAGTTAGGAAAAGGAATGAACAAGCTCTTATTGTGGGGACGGATACCAACGCACATCATACAGTGTGGGGCAGTCCAAACATCAACGACAGAGGTGAGCCAATTCTACCTTTTATATTGTACAGACTAAGAATCACAAATGTCTGGGAAGTGCCTACCTTCGTAGGCTTCTGTTTCATTGAACATTCCAGATTTAACATTTTCAGCAGGGATAACACAAGTGACGGAATGAAGGGTTCTTGAAAGCCCTCTTTTCAGATAACAGGAAAATAAAACAAGTAAAATGCAATTACTGTCCTCCCCAAACCAAATTTATAAATATCCGGAACACAAACTGTAAAAAATTCTGTAATGCAGTTGCAAAGAAAGTGCATACATACAATAAGATATAAAGCAATCCCTAGAGACACATCTACGAACCTTATCAAATTATATATCTTGTATACCCTTAAAGAACTAAACAAGAGCCAGACCGCCCTGATGGACTTCGGAGCTCAACAAACAAACCAAGGAGGTACCAAAACTCTTTAATATAAGACTTTTTAATATATAACTAAGAAAGAATTTTGAAAGAAGAAAGAAAGAAGAATTTACACCGTTCTTCTTTGGCGGGATGCATCTTGTATACCCTCGAAGAGCAAAACAAGAGACCTGATGGACTTCGGAGCTCAACACACTAACTCTTTGATATAAGACTTTTTAATATAAAACTAAGAAAGAAGAGAGAAAGAAGAATCTACACCGTTCTTCTTTGGCGGGGCCTACCGCAGTAGCCTGAATCTCTTGGTAAGGAGAATGAAGTCCGTCTTGTCCGCATTTATGTTTCGGTTCCTGTGGTCCATCTTAATATCTCCTTAGTCGTGAAGTCCATTATGGCATACGCATATGAACTTTCCATCGGAATTTCTTTAGTAGTTCGTCCAACTCTAGGTTCCAGTACATAGGAAACAGGACGGCGTGCCGCTATGTGCTGCTCGTGTTATAATAGTGGTATTCCACTTAGCACTAACTCTTCTGCAGGTCAAAAGATTGTGTAACCACAGGTCTATTGCTATATGGGATACTGTTGTTCTTAGGCTTCGCATTACTGCTAGTAACGATATATTGAGGTGTTACAGGTAACCGGACGACAAACGCCACTGGAGATTGATATGAGTGTCGGCGAAGGCTACGTTACGACGCAGAAAGTGATCAAGTACCTAGAGATTGGACTCGACACAAAGATGACGTTTGGAGGGCAGACAAGTACGCAAGGACTAAAGCAGCAAAGTTAAATAAATCAAGCAGGCTTATGGAAAATGTTAATGGCCCATAGAAATCTAAGCGCAAACTACTTATGGAAGTGAATAACGTAATCCTCCGATATGGCTCGGAAATCTAAGCAGCAATGTCAAAAAAAAATCAGAATAAAACCCCTGCTGGCGGTGCAAAGAATGGCGGCATTAAGGATAACGATTGCGTGCCGAACGGTAACAGGTGCACCAGCACTTGTAATCGCTGGTGTGAAGGCGATAGATATCTAAGCCAGGGAGCGCAAAAAAAACTACGAACTGCGACAATCCGGTGGCAGCAAGACAAAACATTGAAGCATGTAAAGAAGAGACGTTAGCTTTGTGGTAAAAAAGATGAACTAATGAAAGACAAGGGAGGTGAACAGCCAGGATTTTACTATGCGTTAAAGGCTGGACACACAGAAAACACGCGACACGTCACGCAAATGATGGAAGCGCTTTTCTACACTCGATATAGAACAGCGCAGAAGCTAGCTGCGTATATGGTGATGCCAAATATGGCAACGTTGAACACACAAATTTCCTCTGAAAATGTATTGCGAAGAAACGAAAATATTGAACGAATTACGCCGGAAAAGCTCATACAAACAGTGATTGCTATAGAGGAAAACTGAAGATAACAGCTTATGCCAGCGAAATACTAAGACGCAAGAAGAGGGATCTAGACGATAGGCCATAACTGGGTAATCTGAGCACAGATATGGTCCAACCGGGACCACTTATGCACTAAGCGCTCTCATCATTAAATTTGCGCATAGTGGCCCCACCTTCGAAGTAAGGCGAAAGCCTTTCCAATGTCCCAATCTGTGACGGCAGATTGAAAGGTGCGAACAGGCATTTCACGCCCTCAAAAAATAAATGAATAAATAAATAAATAAATAAGAACAAACAAAAATTATTATAATTATTAATATTATTATTTGAGGGTGTCTCACTACAGAGAAGTTTGGAGTGACAAATTCTCTGCATATATACTTCCTCCTATTTCACATAATGGCTGGGCAAAAACATATATTTTGTCGTCTAGTCATTCTTTCTACAGAGTCTACACTTAGTGTCGGGGGATGGGTGGCTGTGGTGTCCCGAAAGATAGGCCACCAAGAGCCGTAGTTCCGCCGTATAAAGATTTTTAGTCTTTCTACAAATATTTGTCCTGACACGGGTCTTGTCGTAACACGGGTCTCATTGACCAGTTTCCTTCTTCTTCTCTGACCATTCCTCTATCATATCTTTGACAGAGGCCCAATTTTACCCATAAAAGGGTTCAAGTTAAATAAGAGGGTTTGCGGAGTGGGCCTAGTTAGCCCGTCCGGAACGAAGATTTTACCCATAAAAGGGTTCAAGTTAAATAAGAGGGTTTGCGGAGTGGGCCTAGTTAGCCCGTCCGGAACGAAGTTGCTGGAAATTTCAAATTGCCCTGCGATATGCAAGTCTAGCAGGCGATCTACGATCTTAAGCAGAAAAGATGTAAGGCTAATTGGTCTATACGAATTGGGTTGATCCATGAGATGGTTCCGTTGAATGGAAATAAAAATCACATTTAATTCCATTTAATTTAATTTACATTTCGCCCTGTCTGAGGCTATGGGTCTGTTCTGTCCTTTGATGGCCTTACTGCTGCTGTTCGCCTTCTAAGCGCCGCTTCTCATCCTGTTTTTCGTGCAATATCCATATATCCCGATGCCAAACAACATTCAACGGTGCAACAGCGACAACAACAAAAAATAAACAAAGTATAGAAGAAACAACAAACAACCAACATCAACGTTCGTTTTTCGATTATTAATGTAATTATATGTATGTAATTTTGTTTTTAAAAAACATTCAAAACTGTAGTAATCGCCTAAAACCCACAAGCAAACAAGACCATCGCGCAGGAAAAACACATTTTGATTTTGGTTTAACAAATTAAAGAAACAACAAGATAACGGAATGTACTTCCAAGTGAAGGACGCTCCAAGCAAGGTAATTAGTGCATTGAGAAAATCTTTTAGCCTGTATTGCAGTACGGACCGACAAATCTCGCCCTTTGGGGCTTTTAAGGAGGCAATCGACTTGATGGTCCACCTGTACAAAAGCGTACCGACGGAGAGCCTAGCGACTCTTCTGCTCGCTCCCGTCCTAGAGGGGCTCAGACCTTTTGACAGACTGAGCAAAAAAAAGCAAAAGTCGATTGCCTCCTTAAAAGCCCCAAAGGGCGAGATCTGTGAGTCCCTGCTGCAATACAGGCTAAAAGATTTTTTATGTCCATTCAACGGAACC
>SCDS01001787.1:0-15200 GCA_004149465.1 Drosophila nigromelanica
AAATTTTCATGTGATATCACAAGACGTTTTTGGACAGTTGTTAGTTGTTTGTTGTTGTTGTTGTTGTTTTTTGGGCGTGTGAAATGTGTAAATTACGCAGCTTAATCGCATTTGCTGATAAGTTCAATTAAAATTAATTAAATATCGACAACAACAACGACAACAACGGCGAGGACAGACCCGACAAATCAGAGGAACAGCCCCACCCCGCCCCGCCCTCCGCCAGCGTGGCTGCCCTAGACCCAAGAGGTGGGCCCATTAAATGCAACACTGACAAAATTAATTGCCAGTTTTTCGCATTTGGCAGAGCAACAAACGAAAATGTCAAGAAGACGAAAACGAAAATCAAAATCAAAACGAAGACGAAGACGACGATGCGAAAAACGAGCAAAAATCAAACGAAAAATTATGCGCCAAACATTTTTGGGAGCCGTGGGGGAGGGAGGCCGTGAGGAGGGGCCGCTGAGTGGGTTAACAGCGAACCGGGTAGGGAAGGGGTACAAACAAGGGTAGGGAGGGCGAGGGGGGTGGCTGTTGCCGTGCCTAGCGTCGCTTGCATTGCAAATTAGCAATTGCTGTCAGCGACGGCAAAGCTGCTGCCAACTGAGCGGAAGTCGCCGCAAATTTGTGGAGGAAATGAGTTTGGCCCGACGCTTGAAACTTGCAACCGATTGCGATTGAATTGAAGTCGTAACAGCCCAACCCCCCTTCCCCTTTCCCCTCTCGCCGCTCACCCGGCGCCCGACGGGCCTATTGGATTAGTTTGAATTGGTTTTTCAATTTGTCAATTGGCAGCCAAAGAGAGCGGCTGAGAAATCGAACAGCTGCTCAAACGTGAAACACTCGATCTTGGAATAACCAACATCCGAACGGAAGCAGCACAATTAGAAAACATGGCTCACAATTAACTAAACACGCTGTTCTAATAAATATATCTAGTGTAAATTTCGCTTAAGAGCAGACAGTTTTTCAACTTAAACATAGATTATATAGTATATAAAACGATCCTTAATGGTAACCACCTAAGAACTTACAAAAAATCTCAATACAATTTCATAGCTTAGAAAAATCTTACAATTTCATAATTATCTCCTATATAATATTTCAATCAAAAATAGATTGAAATAGAAAAGATATTCTTAAAATGTTCATGCTAATCCGAAATGAATATTGATTTTGTACATTGGTTTAGAAAATCGTATCGATGCGTTGATATATCTAAAAAAAAAAGTTAAACAAAAGTTGCTAAAATCGACAGATTTTAGAAATTAGAAAGAAATTTCGATTTTTTTTTAACATATCTAACAAAAATTTGTGTTATTTTTAGCGTCTTCAGCTTTAGCTTAAAGATTCATTTATAAAAATCATTCGATGTACACCGAAATATCGTAAAAATAGTTGTCAAATTAAAAGTTAACATTGATGCTTCGATATTTGAATTTTTTAACAGCACTTTTTTCTTTTCTTACTCTATCGTAAGATAAACAGCCTTGATATTTTCCAAAAATAAGATTTCGCTTCAATAAATTAAATGCTTTGAAAAATACATTTTTTTATTGGAGAACAAAAGATTTGTTTTGAGCAATTTTTGAATATTTAATACCTTTTTTGAAAATAACTAAATAGCTTGAATTAAAAAGGTATATTTAATTTTAACACACATATTATTTATTTATTTAATATAACATGAAACGAATGTTTAAAAATAACTAAATAAATGCAAATTTGTTGTAAACACAATTTCTAGCCGAACTTGGGAGCGATCTTCGTGGCTAAGTGGAATGTTAAATAGTTGGCACAATTATTAGCATGTTGTTGCAGCATCGTTGGCAACTCTGTCAGTGCCTGCCATATGCATAACACATTAGCACCCCCTCCGGCGGCCCTAACCCAGCCCTTCTGCAGTTGGTAAGCATGGCTGCTGCTGCTTCTGTTGCTGCTGCTGCTGCTTGTTTTTCTGCTAATGGACAACATGTTGCACGCTTCAAAGCGTTGCATGTTTTTGTTGTTGTCAACTGTTTCTTTCCATTGTTGTAAAACAACAACAACAACAACAACAACACACACATAAAAACATTATGTCTGAATCATGTTACAAAACAATTTAGCAAACAAACTGTCAAAAACATGACAACTTAAAGCGTTGCCTGAGACGCAGACGTCGACAGCGGCAGCGCTGCTTCTGTTGCCGTTGACGTTGATGAGTCGAGCACATTGTAAATGACATTTGAGAGCGCAAAAGTGTAGAGTGCTGCGTAGAGTGCGGCAGATGGAGAGATGAGCTGGAAATGCGCTGAGCTTTTCTGCCTGCCAGGCTGACAAATTATGTATGTGTGTATGTATGTGTGTATTTGTTAATTCACACACGCACAGATTGCAGCCTGTCTCTCACTCTCTTCACTGCGTACTTGAACCCATCCCACCCTGTGCTCTCCACATGCAAATCGCTGTGCGTAATTAAATCAAAGCGCAACCCTTCACGCATTTTATTTAAGTTCTTTTTTTTTTGGGGGGGGGTAAAGGAGTTGTGGTGGTTTTGATGTTTTCGCTGGGTCATAAATTCTTGGCTAAGCCATATACATGTACATAATTTTGTAATGCCCCAAGATCAAGCTTAAAATAAAAACAAAAGCAAAAATAGAGTTGCGACTCTGGTTGCAATTAAGTGCAGCTAGCTGGCAACCCTTTGCCAACACGCAATGCCATTAAACACGCATACCTACATACAACTTCTTTATTTATATGTATGTACATATATGTATGTATGTACATATACATACATACATACATAACTGCACATGATAATGTCATAAAATTAAATGGCCACACTTATTGTTGCCGTTGTCGTTGCTTTAATTATAGTTTTTCCAGCCCGCTGTCGCTTTTACACAGCACACACACACACACACACGCACGCAAATAGCCGGCAAAGAAAATTTCCTTTCCTTGTTGTTGGGCAGGCTGGCTGGCTGGCTGCTATAAATATTATAATTATCAAAAAGTGCAGCCAGCGACGTTCACGTTTTACGTTTACGTCCACCGTCGTCGAGTAATCGTAATTGAGTTAATTAACACGCCACAAAACGCGCCAGGCGACGCTACACACATACCAACAAACAAACAAGCACAAACACACACACATACATACATATGTATCCATATACATATGCTTCACAAAGCGAGAGAGCAACAGCTCAGCAGGCATTTAATTGCTTTTACAAAGTAATAAAACAACAACATAAGGCAATGTTGGCGTTGCGATGCAACATGCAATTTTTGTTGTTGCTCGGGCCAGTTCAATCTCTCTCTCTCTCTTTCTTGAAGCTTTTACCTGCAGAGAGTTATGCAGATCAAAAGATGAGCTACTGTTAAAGTTAACATACTTCGCTTTTAACATAGCACAAATCTGTTGTTTGGCCTGTTAATCGATTGGAATGTATTTAGATGTTTATTTATGCTGTTGCTTGCCACACACACAATGTTGCTGCAAAACTGATCTCTAGCACTTGGATGGCCTAAACCAACAAAATAACAAAAACAAAAGCAAGCGAGACGACAACAACGTCGAGGACAACGACGACGACGTAGAGATCATTAAAAGTCCAAAAGCAAAACAATTATGGAACTCATTGAAGCCAATTATTAATAAAAACAGCAGCAGCAGCAACAGCAGCAACAAGTGGCAAGTGGCCAACAGAAGCAGCAGCAACAACAACAGCAACAACAACTACAACAACAACAACAAGAAAAACTGAAAGGCCTGCAGCTAAAGCGGCCTTCGTCGTCTTCGTCTCGTCTTCTTCCGAGTGTGTGGCACAGTAGCAAAAACACAACAAAAGACATGTGGCAAAAAGGGCAGCCGAGCAACAACAACAACAAACATTGTTAATGAAGCTGCAAAGGAATGCAGACAAAGAGCGAAGAGCGAAGAACGCAGAGAACGACAAAGAGGAGGAACTGGGCGTGGAGAGCGCACAACTTCACACATAAATGGGAGCAACATGTTGCCAATGTTGCTGCTGCTGCTGCTGCTGCCTGCCGCTCGCCAATATTGCCCGCTGATGCGGCGAGGGTGGCAACAAACGTATTGCCCTCAACTTGGTTTTAAACCATTGTCAAGAAATTATTGTTGAAAATATATTTAAGTATATCAAGCTTTAAGTCCAAATATTCTGATTTCAAGACTGACATTTTAAGAACGAAACAACTCAAGTCAAGCTTTATTTGGTATGTTCTCGAATCGAGTATAAAAATTCTTGATTCAATTCCATTTTTAACTCGAAATAAGACTCATTGAGTATTAAATTAAGCTCGAGTTTGTCTTAAAAGCATCCATTTATTAGAAAAAGATATCTAATAACATATTAGTATAGAAGGTTTTTATACAAAAAAAATGATACATATATACATATATATAAATAAATTGACCGATAAACAGACAACAAGAAAACTTGATGTAAATCGGATTAGCAAATCGATATGTCGATATATTCAAAAAGCTGATTATATTATCGATACACTAATATTTCGATTTACTAACATATTCTCTTGGATATATCTCAATAGGTTATATAAATTTCATGAAAAAAAGTGAAAGTTTCAGTACTTTTGGATATTAAATAACTTAAATGAATTTATTCAAATTTGGCAGAAACTTGTTAAATTAGTATTGAATATATTAATGGTGTATAATTATAATAAGCATATAGACAGATAAAAGGGTATCCTGCACCCTGTTTGCTGCCTCAACAACAAATAGTTAAAAAAAAAAAAGAATACACGACGATGAGGCAAACTGTTGTGGCGCACCTCGCATATGCAACATGCTGTGCCAAAGTCAACGTTGTCGTCGTTGCGACAATTAAGTTTGTAAACTGCACATAAATGGCAGGGAAGATGTCGCCAGCCGAGGCAGCTAGCGAGTATCATGGCCATGAGATGCTGCTTAATAATGTCATAAAAATTAGAACGGCGTATTAATTGGCAACCAGGCAGCAGCAGCAGCAGCAGCAGCGACTGCGACTGCAACTGCAACTGCAATTGGAACTGCGTGTGGGAGCGCAACATGTTGCCTAGTTTTTATTCTGTTTCTGCTGCTGTTGTTGTTGCTGCTGCTGCTGCTGCTGTTGTTGCGCCGCAATTTCGCGCAAATAAAATAAATTGGCAGCCAATTAAGCGAACGTCGCTCAGCCGCATATCAGAACAAAAGCATAAAGGCAGCAAATTAAATGGAAGGCGCGAGCAGCGGGAAAAACGCAACAGCAACAAATAAAAAACCAACAACAAAAACAAAACGAAAAGAAAAATAAAAATCCAAAAAAAGACGTGCATGCAATAAAAGTAGACAGCAGACGCAACGAAGATAGCGGAAGCCGCTAAAGGCAAATAAAGTAAAATCAAATTTAATTAACGGCATAAGCCCAGAAAGCCAAGATTAATAATAAATGCCAAATGCATGTTAGCAGCAGCAGCAGCAACTACAACAACAACAACAATTCAATTCAGTCAGCCGGGAAATGCGTCAGTCAGTTCGTTCGCTCAGTTAGTTAGCCAATTACACGACAAAATCTTATATGATCGTGCAAATTGTATTTTTATTGCCAATTATTTATTTATTTCGTTTAGCGAACGACAATGCCGACAGTTAAAATGTTATGAGAGGCGTCGCATCGTTGGGGGGCAGCGACGCCAGCAGCCAGCAGTCAACAGACAACAGCAGCGTCGACGCCTTAACATACTCTGTAAAACGCAAATATTAACATTTCGCTGTACGTTGTCTGTTATAGCCCAAAATTAAAACCTAACGTCCTTAAATGTGGTCTGTTGATTTAAAAGAAAAAGATCAATGTTAACAGCAGCAATGTTTTCCAATTCCAAGTCGATCATCTTGACAGCAATGTTAACCGCAATGTTTTTTTCCAATACTAATCTAATAATCTTTTTTTGATATATCGAAGTTCGATGTAAAAAATCGATATTCATTTTGAATTAAATTCACTACTTTACAAATACATATACATATATGTACATATATATGACATTTTAGCCCATGCAGTGTATGCACTTGGTCGTCTATGCTTGATTCTAGAAAAGCGTGTCGAGCTCTGTTTCTCCCTCTCTCTTTCATTCTTTGTTGTTGCTGTTTCTATTGTCGTTTCAAATTCAATACTGATATTCAATTAATTGTTATTTTGTTGTTAAGAGCTGTCGTCGTTTTGTAGATTGTGTACTTTTGTCTTGCATCACAGCAGCGCCCGACACGTCGTTCATTCATTAATTATCAGCCGCAATCTATAAGCTTAATTTGTATTCAATGCAATTAAAAATCAAATTGTTCAGCAATTCGCATTGCATAGTTTTGTTTAGATTTTTTTTTTCATTATTAAAATGTTGAAATTTTGTGCTGTCGTTAATTCGCATTACATACAAATACATATGCATATATTTTATTTGCATTCAAATTTATTGTCGCCCGCGCGCATGAAAACTAATTAAAAAACCCAATTAACAGCGCATGCTCGCTGTTAATTGGCCCCGCTGTTAAGTGCTTATGTTAAAAAAAGCACTGTTAACATTGCGCTGCTTTATTATTACTATTATTATATTACTTTTAATGTTGTTGGCTATGCGGGCTTAACTTTTAATGGTTAAAGAAATATGACAAATGCAATAAAATGTCATTGCAAATAATTGCGAAATTAAATTAATAAAACGACGGGGCAAAAAACAATTTGCATATGATAATTCACAATAAAAATGGTAAAATACAAATTAAGCACAGAGATACGACAGAAAAAAAAAAATTAAAAAAAAAAATGTATGCAACTGTATATAAAAAAAAAAAATTGGAATGGCCAAAAACAAACTGCGGCGTAAATAACAGTCGGTTGCACTTGAGTAATTTCGCATAAAACATAACCAAGTAGAAAGGATATTAATAAACCGACATAAACCACACACACGCACACGTTTACATGTGTATGTATGTGTGTGTGTGTGTGTGTGCACATGGACAAGTGGCTGCCATTGCCAGTTTATGTTGTTGTTGTTGCTGCTGCTGCTGCAGCGCCATCAAGTAAATCAGTGTCCAATGTGTAAATAATTTCCATTTGAATGAGCAATTGTGCATTTTTCATACACACACACACACACACACAGAGGCACGCACACACACACACACATGCATGGGCGCTGCGCTTTTCATTTGCAGACGGGACGCGTCGACGTTTAAAATCGCATGAAATTTTATTAAAATGAAGTAAATATGGTGTAAACGTGCTGATAAAACGGTTCGTGCTCAGCTATGTAGAAGAAATGAATGGGCAGACGGCACAGAAACGTCAACGTCGACGGCGACTGTGACTGCGACAGCGACAGCGACTGCGACAGCGACAAAAGCCGCCCTACCAAGCAAGTGCAGAGAGAAAGAGAGAGCGAAAGTTTAAGCGCATAAGGGGATGTAACACTTAAGAGCAAGCGATCATATTTATGTACATTGTGTGCATGTGTATATGTATGTTTGTACATATAATATGTGTAATTATTGATTGGACCAACTAGTGATCAATGCGGTCTATAATTACAGCTACCAATTAGCGGTTAAGACATAACCATGTTTATTTGTATGTATGTTATATTATTACAGCAGACACACTTACATACTTACATAGCATACATGTATGTATGTGCAACTATCGTTTACAGTATAAATTTCATGGCGCGTATTTTGCTCTATTTTGGCAGCGCTGCTTTCTTTAACATTGCTGCCCGCATGCTGGAAGCGCATACAAAAGTCGCCGGACAGACGCTTCCTCAGGCGGCGCAGCATAAAATCGTTTATGCAAATAGTGTGTGTGTGTGTGTGTGTGTGTGTATGTGTGTGTTTGTGTAAATTGCAGTGCAAGGCAAACGACGACGAAGCTTTGTGTGCAGTGTGCAGTTGGCGAACATGTTGGACGCGGTTGCTCTGTTATTAATGACGTCGCAACATGTTGAGAGAGAAATGCACATTGTCCTTTGGTCTTTGTTGTTGTTGCTGTTGTTGTTGTTGCTGTTGCTGTTAATTGTGAGAATGATGCCAGGCCAGTTAACCGTTATTTAATGTGCACTGTCTACAAGGGCCCCGAAATGGAAATGTGTCCGTTATTTTCATACGGCTCGACAAATGTAATTAACTGTAATGGCGAGCGTTTGTGAGAGCTTCTGTGTGGTCAGTGTATCAATATGTGCGAACCTCGCTGTCTGTGCACGTAAATGTGTGTGTGTGTGTATGCATGTGTGCGTATTTGGTCAAGTGGGCAGGCCCGTGCATTGTTTTTGTCGCTTTATCGGGCGCGTCTTCTTCAAACAAGCAAATTAAAATCATTATTATCATCATCAATGTTGTATACGGGAGACAGAAGCCAAGTGTTGGCCAAACAGCAATTGACACAATTCAACAACAAATTCAACAACAAATGCAACAACAACAACAACAACAATAACAATAATAACAATGGCTAGTGCAATCAGCTTTCCTCTTTGCTTCTCATTCATTATCTGTTAGTCGCCCTCTCTCTTTCGCACCAACTGCAACTATCGCACACTGTTTGCTTTAATTAATTAACAGCAAAGCTTTTATATCAGCATAAAAAGACCCGCTGCGTATAAACTCGTTTACACGGCGCAACTGGCGTTTTAATAAAAAATTGCATTTCGGTTTTGCTTCATCAAATAATCTTTTACACTGAGCGAAAAAACAGTTAGGTTTTAACTGCAAACATTTTTATTATATGTGAAAAAATTAAGAAAACTTTGACCAACAATTTAAATGCTTGTCTTTTTTGTGATACACTGAGCGCAAAAATTTATATAATTGCAAAAATTATAAAAATAACGAATTTTAATTGCGCAGTGAAAGCAAAAATGAATTTAAATATTTTTATAATTATTATAATTTGTTCATATTATTGATGATTGGTTTGTTGGCGTTAAATGTTCTTTAATGCGCATAAATATGTATGCAATTATTTTTGCCAGTGTAAAAAAGATTAAATTAACGAACATAATTAAATAAAAATCTTTAAATTTTGGTTGATTTGCCTTTTGTTAGATTTTGAAAAGTATACAGCATTTATTTAAAGCATATTTGGTAAATATGGAAATTAGGCGAATAATATTGCGAATTCCTTCATGTGGGAAATAGTTGATTTGGCATATAATTTCTTAAAGTGTATATAAGCCATTGATAAGCCATGCTCTTAAGCGTTTCCAGCCTTTTGTCGTGCCATTAACAATAATCATATCCATAGCCAGCTTGAATGTTATTTTTGCTCTCCTCTGCTTTTCTTTATTTATTTATTGCCATTTGTTTTTTGTTTTTTTTTGTTGGCCGGCACATTCGTTACGGTGTTGCCGTCCCTGTCAGTTGACAGTTTCAATTAGGCTTTAACACTCTGGCAGCTCTTCTCGGCTTAGAGCGGTTGCGGTTGCCACAGCAACGTTGGCAGCACCATTTGCGGCTTGGGGCGCTGTTGGCTCTCAAGTGGCTGGCAATTACGTTCAATTAACTTGGCCAAGTTGGTAACGGATGCGCACTGCAGTTGGCCAAATGCGTTGCGTTGCGTTGCATCTGTAATTAAATGATGCTAGCTGCCTTCTACTTAACCGGGCTCGGACCGAACTGGTCGCCACACTGGGCTGGCTAACTGCCGGCATGCCACCTAATCATAAGTGATACCAAAAGGAAATGCTTTTCAAAGCGCTCGCTGCAACAACAACAACAACAACAACCGTGCAACAGCGCACCTGCAGCAGCTGGCAGCTCTTCGAGCCACTAATTACATTGATTCTTAGACGATTGCAATGGCAATGGACATGCCAATGCCAAGCAGCAGTTCCACTCCATTTTTTTTTTTCTTCACTCGATTTTGTGTTTCTTTATTTAATTTTTTTTTATTTTGTTTTTTTTTTTTCTTGGCTACCAACGTCAACTTAATTAATTGTGCGTCCGGCCGCACGCCCGGACTTCAGCTTTATTTTATTTTTGTACTCGTTCACGTTGTAAAAAGAGCATATTAGTTTTGTTCGTCATGTCATTCTGCATTATTCAAGCCAAATTTCTGCTAGAGACTTTAAACTGGAAATATTTACTCGTAATAAGTGTAAAGTGTGAAGATTTTTAATTTTTTATAATTAATCTTTATAGATATCTCTCTCAGTTTTAAAGCCAGATACATTAAATTTTTTCTTAAAAGATTTTACAAAAAAAATCTTCAGATTATGCGTGGTAAATCGATCAACTCTATATATTTTGGGTGCGCCCACTTTTACAAATATACATAATTAACAATATATACAAATATTTGTTAAAATAATAATAAAGCTGTTATTAAACTGTGCACGGGTATACCGCAGTCGGTTATACCCGATTGCCATGTTCTTGCTTGTTTTTCATTTTGTTTGGATAATGCGACTGCAACTGGTTTTCTAAGGCAGCAAACGATCAGCGTTGCGATCGATGCGATCGCCGCAATTTCTATTTGCGCGTAAATTGCTAATTTTGTGGAAAACACATTAATTAGCGCAAAATAAGCGCGCCAAGTTGCAATCGAGTGGAAATGCCGCCAACTGCTGCCCGCTGGCTGGCTGGCCATGATCATCAACATCAGCACCAACATCAACATCAGCATCAGCATCAACATCAACACGCTCCGTATGCAATTTGGTGAATGCCCCCTTTGATCAGCTCGGGCAGCACGTGCAAATTCTTGAAGCAGATGCCAGACAGATTTGCCGATTCTGTCGCTAATCCGATAGCACAGTTACTGCTGAAGGGAGCTTAAGAAATAAAACATTACTTTAGATAAGAGGAAAGAAATCTCAGTTTGATAACCGTTGATTAAATACCCTTGAAGTTAAATTTACAACAGATTTGCGATATTGTATTTCTATGCTTAGCCCCCAAATCGATCATATTGAAGCTTCCGATATTCATAAGAACATACACTCAGAAAAAAACTGCAAAAAATTTAAGAAAAACATTGGGTTGCATTTTTCGTATTATAAGTTTGTTTATTGATTTGAAATTTTAATTTTCATGTTTTAAAAATTGCCATATTTGATGTCGATATTTGATGATCGATATTAACAGCAGCCATTTTTTTTTTTAATTTTAGCTAGATCATCTTTTTTTTTACAATATTTCGATGTAAACCGATTTTTATAAATAAATCGGCTAGTTTTAAAGCTGAAGACGAACTTTGCGTTAGTGATGTTTAAAAAAAATCGAAACATTGATCATTTTTTGTTATTCAACACGATTTTCTAATTCGCTGCAAAATATCGATGTTTATTTCGTAATAAGAAATTGTAATTTTGAAGTGTAGGAGCAAACTCGCAGCTGTTCACTTTGTTGAAATGTCTTGCAAAATAAAAAGTTTCTCAATTGGAAACCTAAACGTAATAATAATATTTCCTTCAATTCGTTACATATCTTACAACTAAAGTGTAATGCACTTTGCAAGCGCCTAAGAACTGAACTGAACGAACGAACGAACTGAACGCACGTGCAATTAGCTCTCTCTCTAGCTTTGCACTCGCGCTCTCAATTGAGCGCACTTAAGAGAGGCAAGCGTGCGCGCTCTTCGTGGATGCTTTCACCTAATTAGCGCCGTTTAACGGCAACTGCATTTGACATTGGCAGGCAATTAAGCTCCGCTTGAAGTTGGCTGCGCCCCGAGCAGCGCGTTGCGCACGCATCGCTATTATTTCGTATTAGCGCAGTGGGCTTCGCACATAGCTGCGGCTGCGTCAGCCTCGCCGTCAGCGTTGCCGTCAGCGTCGCAGTCAGCGTCATCGTCTTGCGTCTGCGTTGTTTAGTCCATAAAAGCGCAATTTGTCGTAATTGTTTAAGCAGAAAGAAAAGAAAAGAAAAAGGGGGGGGAAAAAAAAGAAAAATAAATAACAGCGAATAGCAAACTACACAATACATAAAACAACTTAATAAAAATTCCAATGCCGTGTTGTACATCAGTTGACAAGTGGCCCAAGGCAGAGAGGGGGAAAGAGGGCGGGGGAGGGGAAGAAAGAGAGAGAGAGAGGGAGGCAGGCGCAATTGGGAATTGTCGCACAAATCAAAACGTTGGCGCAATGTGTCGCTGACGCGGCCCAAAACCGTTAAAAGGCACTGACGTAGAGCGGGGTGCAAGGGCTGGGGGAGGGGGTAGATGTAGCATAAATCTCACTTAGAATCGCAAGCAGCGAGCAAAGAACGAAAGAAATCTGTACAAATAGATTAACAATAACAAGAGCAAAACAGCAGCAATAACAGCAACTACAAATGCCCTGTCCCATGTGTTGCCACAATAATAAACACAGTTTCAGCAACAACAGCAACAGCAACAACAACAACAACAACAACAACAACAGGGCGCATAAATCAAACAAGTCGGGTCGTAACTGTAGCGGGGAGACGGTGTCAATTTTGACTGCATGTGGCAGCATTTGTTATTTCGTTTTTTTCCCCCCATTTTTCTCTCGAGCGTGTTGTTGTTGTTGTTAGTTATTGAGATTGAGAGCAACAACAACGTTAAACTTTCAATAGCACTAGAACAGGCGCAAACACAAGTCCACTTATGCACACATGCAAACACTCCACACACACACAAACACACACACATATCAAATTTTACTCTCTGTCAACTGTGCAGGCGACAAAATGACATTAAACGCTTTGCTTTTTATAGATAGATAGAAAACACTTGAAACTTGTAATATGCACTAGTGATAGACCGCATCCGATAAAGTTATAAGATTCCTGTTGCCAGATCAAAATTGACAATAATTTTGACATGAAAAGTTCTCAAATCAATAGCTGCCATACTGCCAAACTCCCATAACATTGTCAAAACTGAACCGATTTTCATGTTTGATAACATTTTTGTCATGATTTCTCCTCTAGATTGAATCTACATTTAAATTATGTCCACTTTTGAAAATAAATATTTTTCGAATTTTTTTGAAAAGAATCAAAAGAAAATTTTTTTCCAAAATTAGAATTGCGAATTTTTACTTTTAATCGATTGTGGCTGTCATAATTAGTGTAAAAATCAACATTAAAAGTAATTCGGAGGGGGCCAAATTTTTTGTCATCCCAAAATCATCCCAAAATTTATAAAAATGTTGACATGAAAAGCTCTTGGATCCATAGATCCCATATTTCAAACTTCCATAACTTTGTCAAACCTTAACCAATTTTCATTTTTGATAGCATTTTAGTCATGATTTGTTCTCTAGTTTGAATCTGCATTTAAAATAATATTATTATTGAACATACAATTTCTTTTTTTTAATATTTTGGTAGAATAAATGTTGATTTTATCAAAATCGCTTTGGCTTCTTTTGTCGCCTGTCTAAGATGCATGTGTAATCGAAGGCTGGCAACACAAACATGCAAATTAGGAGAGCGAGTTCCGTTGCCTGACATAACCAAGTGTCAAGTGTCAAAAAAAAAAACAAACATATTGCTTAACAGAGTCAGATATAGTATAGATTGTGTCTCTCTCGCTCTCGCATGTGCTCGTGTGTGTGTGCATTTGATTTTGATTGGTATTTATGGGAGTTTAAGTACGTTTTGAAAATACGAAAATTGGGAATTGCTATTGGACGTGGAGCAGCACATGTCGCTGACAGGACGAGGCCAACGGGCAGCACACGAGCCATGTGCCACCTACAATTAAATCGACAATAACAACGAGGACACAATAAATTTATAAACGTGGTCATTAAACTGCTGCAACGGCCACTTAAAAGCTCGTTTTGTGTGTTCAAAACTTTACTTGAAGAGTACACAAAAACATGTAACAATAAATATATGTATAAACAATATACATATATATATATATATATATATATATATATATATATGTATGTATGTATGTATATATTTATATAGGAATAAAATTAAACATAGACCAGGCAGTCACAGTCGTGACGTGACGTTCCCCGCAGGGTGGGGACGGGGGCTGAGAGGTTTCTTGTCGCGCAACATGTTTCGCTATTTAGGGGAAACACCCCCAACCGTCTCACTCTCTCTCTCTCTCTCTCTCTCTCTCTCTCTCTCTCTCTCTCTATTGTGAGTTCATTTCGTGCTTGGCTTTGTAAAACTTCTGGTGACCATTTTTTGTTTTGCTTTGTTTTTTAATTTGTTTCTCTTCACTCTCCAATTGTCCCGTGCCCTTTTCAAGCCTGTGCAAAGTCTTCGTTTGCATTTTTATGGCATAAAAATTAAAAATGAATTTTGATTGTTTTGTTTGCTGCTATTGTTGTTGTTGTTGCTTTCTTGTCGACGTCTTGTTTCTCTGCTTCTTCGTGCCTTGCTGTATATATATGTATGTACATATATATTTTTTTTGTGGCATTGTTTTAGTTTTCCATATCGCGCACTTGACTTTTTTTTCGCCGCTATTGTTGCCTGTAATTTGTTTTTGTTTTTGTTTTGTATTTGCCTCTCTTTTGTTTTGCATAAGTTTGGTGTACCTATTTTTTAATTTGTGCGCGGAAGCCTTGCATGGCCAAAGGACATTGAAATTGGACTTTTCTAGCTGTTTTCGCTGGACCTTTCGCCCAATGTGACCTTAAAGCAATATTTAGCACAGTCCAATTTAAATGAATGCATGAAAAATAGCTTAAAATATTCTCTTTTTTGTGTGCTCTGAAAAGTAGGCAATATAAAAAGTGCTTTGCTTGAGCTTCCTTTTGGTTGATGGTCAATGATCTTTGCTCTCGCTCGCACTCACGACTTGCAAGCAAGCTCGATCGCTATCGCCTTGCACTGAATTTCACCACACTTGAAAGATTGAAAAGCACATTTCACCACTCTGCTGGTAGCAAGTTTTTGGGTCCCACGCACTGCACATTTAAATGAATAAATATGAATTGCTTACTTCTTTACTTTTTTCTTTCTTTGTTGTTTTTACTTCTTGTTAATTATAAATTGATAATCGCAAAAATTATTTTAAGCACTCACTTGAATATTTTTCATAATTTCGCCATCAATTTTCTCGTCGCACATTGCGTGCACAAATTTAATTTATGTGATTTCTGTGCGCCAATGCAAAAATGTACGCAACGCAGCCAACGCAGACAGGTGTGGGTGGGCGCTGGGGGGGCGTGTCCACTGCACGCTCAGCACGTTTATTCGCACTTAATTCGCACTTTTT
>SCDS01001788.1:0-13550 GCA_004149465.1 Drosophila nigromelanica
GGGGGGGGGGGGGGTGTTATAGTAGGCTGTTATGGACGTGCTAATATATATATATACATATATCTGGGTGTTGAGAAGATTTCTGTTTCTTTTATGAGCAACTTATATGTATGTCTAGTAATTTTGATAGATTTTTGTTTATATGAAAAAATCTTATTAGAAGCATAATTGCTTAAAAATGTTTAAAAAAATATAACAAAAAATACTTCATCATTATTTTAGTACAATAATTTATAATTTATTGATTATTTGCATATTTGTACTCTTTTCACTTTTTATTTCACTTAGATTTATTATTGCTTTAAAAATATCAAGTGTCAAGAATCACTTTTTATCAAATTTGTGTAGAATATATAATTTATTTTATATTTAACACATTTATTACGGCCTTCAAGTTATTCGCTTCAAGTTATTTGCTAAAATCCACACGCAATCAAAGTTACCAGTTCCCTTGGGATTTAAAGAGTTGCGACGCCATTTCAAGAACAATATCGATCAAACTCCGCCTATTGCTCAGTCAGCGAGGCACACACTCGCACAGAAACATAGCGCCACACACATACACGCACCCAAACGAGGGACAGCAAATGACAGCCCCTGTCAAAATAAAATTAATGCGCGGCCACTGAAAAGAGTTAAAACGAAAGCGACGAATCGAATCGAAAGAGTTGCTCTCAATTATTCGCCGCAGCTCATTCTCAGACACACACACACATACGCACGCTCGTACTCTCACACAATCGATAAAAGTAACCCCTTTTCACTCAAACAAATCCTTTCACTTTCAAATGCGTGCATAAAAAACGAGTGAGTGCAGCAGCAGAAAAAAAAACTCACTCAATTCATGTACATGTGTGCGAAGGGGTCGCCAAACAAAAGGCTTGAGCAGCTTTCCCCTTTTGCACGCTCACGTAAAGAGCACAGAGCACACCGAGCGAGACGGCGAAGAGCATGTGAGCAAAGCGAACTGAGTAGCCAGTTAAGAGAGCGGCCCCAAGTGTTTTGTGTGTGTGTGTGTGTGGTTGAGGCGACAAGTCAATGGCCGGGCAGCATGAGTATGAATGAGTGTGTCTGTGTGTGTGCAGACAACAACGCAGACGGAGACGGCATTAAAAGGGTTAAAATTGCCGTCATGTGCGTTCAAAAGAGAGCGAAAGTGTTAAGGTGGAGCGCATGCGTTCTCATCATTGCTACGTCCGTATATGTGTGAGTGTGTGTGTGAGTGGGCGGCCATATTTGTTGCTCCACGTGTGTGCGACGAGAGAACTTAACGGTTTGTTGTGGTCGACAAAGCTTTCAGCCAAATTGTGTTGTGTCTGAAAGGAGTAATAAATGGACGGAGGGAGAGAGAGAATGAGCGAGAGCATGGGAACTATAGTTGATGCTAGTATTGCTTACATGTGTGTGTGGGTGTCTGTGTGTACTTACTGCTTTATTTACGTGCTCTGTTTGCTAGTTGGCCATTTGGCCAGACTGTTGTGTCCCTTGCCGTGTCTCGTTAAATTGATGAGCATTTGGGGATTCCCTTTTCATGAACAGTGGGGCAATGTTAGAGAAGGGGTTGCCATTGTTCTTGTTGGCACAGTGACTCATAATGGCAACACACATAAAAGAAAAGAACTTGCGCAAAGGATTAATTTGCAATCAGTTCTCACGGCATGCAACCTTGCGGGCACCTACACACAATTCCCCAGAATAAAGAAGAATATAATGATAAGCCGAAACGTTGACAAAGCCAAAAGGAAGTAAAAGGTTAAAAACAACAACAGCAACAACAAGAAAACAGGGGATATAAATAAAATGCGAAGGTGTTGCCCATAGGGTTGACTGAGCCTGTCACGATGATTAGTTGAGAAAGGAGCAAAACGAAAAAAAGAAGCAAAGAAAAAGAATAAGGTAGAAAAGTCGCTGCACTTGCCAGGGAAAGGCTAGCAAAAAGGGTAAAAGAATAAATGTCTAGGGACAATGATTGAAATCGTAAGCGTAACAAATTGAGCTGTGAGCGTGGTAAATGGCGAGGGAGAGGGGCAGCCAAGCGATGAGATCGAGCTGTGATAAGATATTATGTTAGGGCGTGTTAGGGTTAAGAGTTAAATGGGTGCAAAGGAAAAGAAATAAAAGAAGTTGCAGCCAAAACTACTTGTTTATAGTAATAATAAATGACTTTAACATTTGATTTTTTCTAGCGAATTTCATTTTATTTTCAAATATATATTTTTTTATTATTTTTGCAAGACATTTCCGCAGCCTGTTTGGGAATATATGATATTGATTTCTTTTATAAACCAAAAAATATCTCGAAGGATGCAATCTGTTTGGTATGGCAATTTGATCGCAGTGTCCGGTTTATTGTTTGCCCCATAAGAAAACTAGGACACGTTAACGATAATGATTATCAAGATGATGATAATTAAACAGGGGTATCCTGCATGTGTGTGTGTCTATCCTGCGGTTTTGATTTTCATTGTGAAAGTGAAAATGCAAACGGGGCTCTTCACTTCAGCTTGAATTCTGTTTTCTAATCATCATCAATGGAAGCAAAACCTCAAGACTCAGCCACGTCTCCTATTTGCGGTCTGTGCGTGTCTTTGTTTTGGTTCTGGTTTCAAGTGGTTTCCTATTCTATATTTGCTTTTCGAATTTTGGGTTCATGCAATTTTTGCGCATCTTTTGCGCTGTGTTGAACATTCTCACAGGTGTTTCGGCTGCCCGGCACAGGTTTTGTTTGCTGTCCACTCGCACAGATTTCCTTTCAGCGAATGAGGTAATTCTTAGGGGCAGTGTGCAAACAGTAGATACAGCTTGTTTTGGCTATCGGAAAAATTCGCAAATTTTCCCAGGCCTCTAAGCTATTTAAATGATTCAAAACGTTTTGACCATGGTTTGTCGTCTACATTGATTCTGCACTCAAAATATATGATAAATCCATTTTTGTTTAATATTTTTTTTGAACAATTTCATATATTCTTTTACTTAATTTTGGACAACATTTGCTATAATTTGTGGAATCCTGAAATTTTATTAAGCCGATTGAAGCTGTCAAATTACACAATACATACACAAATTTTAATAAGAATTACATTATTTATGGCTTGTTCTCTATAGTGACTTTTTAAAATTTTATTTCTTCGGTTTTCTTTTTTTGTTCTTTTTTTTAACTTTCGTTTTTTAAATTAAATTTTCATTGACCATATCAATTATATATTAGACATTGAGTAAAATGCGTTGATTGGAATAGATAGCTGCTCTTTAAAATAGCTAAAAACACATGAAATGCATTCTTTCGCTTTACGTATTTTGTTATTATAAATGAACTAAGTGAAAAGTTCTCGGCCTAATGCGAGCTGGCGTGACTGCATTTCGAATCCCCCCTCAGCAATTGTATTCGTATTCCAGCCATTTCCAGCTGCCAGGCACGCACTCAAGGTCAAGCAAAGGTGAAAAATGTGCAGCGCAGATGAAGACGTCTCCATGGAGCACACAGTCGAGAATATTTTGTGGCTGGAGAGAGACTCTCGCTCCCCTCCGCTTCAACCCGGAAAAAATATCATTTATTTAAAATGCTCCAAGTGGCGCGCATATGCGACATACACACACGCAGCCCCTCCCCCTCCTTCGCAACTGCCCCGGCCACTTGCTGTTGCACAGACAATTGCTGCAGTTGTTGCAGCGTTGCAAAGGAAATGAGACATTTGCTGGGGTTTTGTTTTAAAAAATATTTAAACTTTTTAACATTTGAAATGCAGCAGGCGGCACGCTTCCCGGATCGCAGCTCCTCGCTAGGGGTGGGTGAGAGGGTGGGGGAGTGTGGCAACTGATCGAGGGGGGAATTCAACCAATTGCAACGCCTAAGCGAACAAAATGAATGAATTGCTGACAAAAATAGCGCCCTTCGTGAAGCCCCAGACATTTATATTATTTACTTGGTTTACGTTTTTTTTGTTTTTTTTTTTTTTTGTTTTTATGAAGGCGACAACCAGGTGTCAGTTTTAAAGCTATTCGAATCCATGCAATTGGCGGGGCTAACTGGAAACAGTTCTGGTTGAGGTCGACATGATATTGTTGTGAAAATAAAATCTAAAAACTTTACTATAAGCAATTCTCAGTTGTTAGTTTTGTATAAAAATACATATTAAGCTAATTATAATAACATATGATAGTCCAAAGACTTTTTAATCTTGAGAGCAAAATTCCATATTCCATATCTCCCAGATTTTAGAACTAGAGTTACTAAATTTTGCAGATATTTTTCTGATTATCTCCCCGCAAATTATAAAAATAAATATTTTTCCAATATAAAAATAATATTTAATACAATTTTCGACTGCTTTAAGCAGATCGATGTTTAAATTTTGTTTAACATCACCAAGCTCGGAATGAGTATTGCACAGTCGGTTAAACCTGACTGTAACGTTTATATTTGTTTGATATTATATTACATAAGCCAACTGACTTTCGAGCCTCCAAAATCTTTGGATTTCGAATTAGGAATCAGAGAGTATCCATAAAACTGTGCGCCAAGCCAACAAGGAAACTCACTTAGGTTATATTATCCTTTTAAGAATGCGTCGCGATAACCGAAACTGACCCCGGAAACAGAACTGGGCGTGGCCAATACATAAACCTAAAACAACGGAAAATATCACAAATGCTAAAACAGAACCAAGTCTAGTATTTGATGTCCTGTGGGTCACTTAATGTCGCGTTTAACGTTCGCCAGGATGCGTAAAGCGTTCAGCATAAAAAAGTAGTTCCGGGAGGTAGCAGAAGAATAAGAAGAAGACGACTAATTTGCGGCAAAGTGTCGAATGTGTGGCCATAAAAGCGTTACGCCAGGATATGGCCAAACAGGACAACAACAACACAACACTTACGAGTATTGCGAGTGTAAGCGAAAAAAAGGAAAATATGCCACGGACGAATGTCTGCAGTTGATTGCATTTGCGTCCTTTTTACGATTCGATGACACTTAGCGCCTAATATCCTTTTTAGAGCTCAGCGGCTGCTTTTATTTCCGCAACTATTTAACTTGTGCATAATTTAAGGTTCGATCTGTAGGCGTTGCTCTCTTTCTCCTCCCTCCCTTCCCTTCCCCCACATTGTACGCTGAGCCCAGCGATTTATCACAAGAATGCGTCACTGTTGACACTTGTCAGCTGCACGTCAATCCTTTGCAGGTTGTGCACAGGATGCGTGTTGTAATGTGAGAGATTGTGAGTGCGCGCAAGTGAAAGTGTTTGTTTTCCCACAGAAAACACACACACACATGTGAAAGGATGCAACACTTGCCATAGTTACGAAATGCGTCATGGGAAAGTGAATATGCATCCTGGCTCTTTGCAAGGGTTGCCTGAGTCTGTGGCTGCGAGTCAGCACACATAAAGGATTTTCATTACGCTGCAAAAAAAAGAAATCTCGCAATATTTCATACAAGCAATTACTACCCCGCTTTGCTCGTTCACGAAGTGAAACTAGTATATTGGGTTTGTGCAATGTCCGTCATGCTGTCCGTCTGTCCGTCCGGATGAACGCAATTTTTTTTTCGGCGCTATTGAAGATAGAGACTTGAAACTTTGTATATATACTTGTAGTTATCCTCTTCAGAAAAAGTGTTAAGATTTTTGTGCCACGCCCACTAGCAGGCAATTCGATAACATGTCGATACACTTCAAATCGCTAATCGATCAAATGTGTTTCTTTTACACAATTTTAAAGCCAGAGTCACCAAATTTGGTATGTAGATAGCTACTGACCTCCCCCAAAGATTGCGACCTTGACATTCCGGCCACGCCCACTATTGCGACCTTGACATTCCGGCCACGCCCTCTAGAATGCCTCCCAACGTCCTTGCCCTTAAAAATCGGATATGCCTATATCTCCCACAGTTTTTAAACTAGAGTTACCATGATGATTTTTTTAGATCGATTCTATATTTAAAATCGATGCATTTTTGAAAACAAAATGTTTTGATTTTTTTTTTTAAATTTTTTTTAGTCATTTCCAAAAAAATTTTTTTTTTGAAATTTCAAAAACTTCCGGTCCAGCTCCCGCCCCCGCAAAACAGAAATCTCCCACAGTTTTAAAGCTAGTCACCGTCGCATCGCACAAATTACAAATTATCGATTATTTAATTAATGTGAACTAAAAGTGTTTCAAGGATACACAAAACGAAAGGGCTTCTGAATTAAACTTAACTAAAACTATCTCACAGAGAATGTAAAAAGAGCTGTCTAATTAATCACAACTGCAACTGACCTACTGCCCGAATTACAGATATGTGGGCGTGGCAAAAAAAAAATGCTGAGCTGGTCAAGCGTAGATTATGCAAGTTCCTGGAGAACCAGAGTACAACATATGTGAGCTGAGGATCCTTAGGGATCGCCCGCTGCGCGATGCATTCCATAGAAAACTCATGAAACGCTCATTACGAGGGCAGCAGCGGGAGTTGGCGGAAAAAAGGATGCTAGACAATGGTCAGCGTGCACACAAAGGACAACGAAGCTGAGCTGAGCTGAGTGAGGCTCATCATTAATAATGTGAAACATGTTGCGAAATTTTAGAGCACTTCTTAAACCTTTTTTTTTGCTGCAGACAATATGGCCAACAGACAAAAGCAATCGAAAGGCAGCACAAAGACAAGCCGAAGTGAAAGACAAAGGATTCTTTTCCTATTTCATTCCTTATTTTTTGGCAAGGCTAAGGTCCAGTGTCCGGCACAAAATGGCTTCGTATTACTTGTTTGCGGTTGCAGAGATGCGAGTGAGAGGCATGCGGCAACATTGCTGCAGCAAACAGTGGCAACAGCTGCCAACGATTGAGTTGCCACATTGCAAATGTCAACTGGCTAAGGCTCAGGAGATTCTGGTCTCTGCTTCCTTAAGAGCTCAAACAATGGAGTCCACTGTCAACCACAAAGCAGGGCAGGTTGACGGCAGCTTATCTGCATCTCTCACATGAGGCATCTTCCTGTGGGAACCTTTGGAGTTGTGCCATCCGATACTTTTCCGTTTAGCTAAATTGAACAGGTCCGCACAGTGTAGATCGCTGATCATTTTGTTGTCCTTTTTCGTTTTTTTTGTGGGGCGCTAAAATGTCAAATGATTCTTGTCTTGATTGAGCTGCTGATCAGCAGCTCGGATCAGGTGGGTCTGCGAGCTGCACAGTAGTCCAGAAAACACACACAGTTGGCGTCTAGTGTTACACTTTGTCAATTATATGCGTCTGAGTTGTCTTAATTGCTCGGCCAAATTCCTAGTAATCCCATTTTTTGGCGTCGCTTCTCACGTAGCTCAAGTAATTTGCGCTTAATCAAGGGTTCTTGAAGGGGCTCTACTGAAAGAAAATATCTCTTTAGATAGAGCTGGAAATTGAGAAGTTTAACAAGTCACAAATGCAGCTGAACATTTGTAATGAGCATTAAGTGGACTTAAATGTAATTGAGAGCCATGCAAATATGTATATGATATCAGGCTAACAAGTAGTAGCAGGGAGCTACTGAACAATGAAAAAGTATCTTTGAAAGTTCATACTTAATATTACATTTCTCTTTTACTCTGAATTATAGAATTATAAATATATTTGTATTAAATTAACAACATAAAACCAATTCTGCACTTAATTGCCCCCCACCCTTTTTTAATGAGTAAACAGAGCATAAAGATAATGACAGAAAGTATTAAAAACAAAACCCAAATCGAACACGAACCAAGTCAATAACAATCGCATTACAAACAAATGTATTTTACAATCGTGCAAAATAAATTTCGTTGTCGTTCGGAGAGGTAAAACCTCTGTGATAACCCGGGAACTGCCAGCCGAGAGTCGGTGAAAGCAAATGCATTTCCGGCTCTGTTTACTCAATTGCAATTCATGACTGGCCGATAAGGAAAGAACAAGAGAAAGAAATGTTTTTCAGGGGGGGCAGAAAATGCATTCCGAGATAGTCGTTGACTTAGGCCAAATATTATATGGAATACAAATTAAAATGCTTCTGAACTTGGCCTCTTTGTGTGTGGGTGATGACGGTGACGATGATGATGAAGTTTATGTCAATGATCATTGTTGTTGTCTTATCTGGCAAAGTGACTTTGGTCATTTGCTAGGGTCAAATATTTTTGTATTTGAGGTCTAAATTTGCGTTGTGGCGCCAAGTGGGTGCTTTGAACCTTTGCCTGGGAAGTTGAACAGCTACGCGACTTGGGCTTGTTTCCCATAGTGTACGACAGAGGGCGCTCCTTTAAAAAAAAAATACCATAACAACACGTCAAGTGTTTGGTTTGAGCTCATTAGAGCCAGCTCATTGTCGAGTAATCCCTTTCTATATATTTTCGTTTTCTGCCCGGAACAAATCTCTGCCCGGCCGACCCAAATCATGAGGCGTATAATGCGCTGGACCCGAGAAACCCACGCTAAGGATGTGCAATGTTGCGCAAAAGGATAACAAATGAATAACCATATGTACGCACTTCGACTGACCTGCTGACCAACTGGGCCATGAGAAGTGAGAAATAAGGATACCCTCAGTGGACTCAAGCATGCAAAATCCGTGTCCTGCCCCAGCTCCTCCTTTACAAGTTCAAGCGCCAGAGAATATATGTATTTATAAAAAAAAACTCATGCGCCTCGCTGAATTTCAGTTTTACAATTTTTCAAAGCAATTAAATGATGTTGTGTGTGTGTGTGTGTGTTGGGTGTGCTGGCATTCCTAATGCGTAACCTGACACTTGGGTAACTAGGCACACATAAATCAGCGGCTAGCAGGATCTGAATCGCGGCGCAAGGACCTTCAAATACTTGATAAAAGTGAAACCACTTCCGGCATCAGCGTGTAGTCCTGCGACTTTCGATTTTTATTGTATTCTCTCAACGATTTTTCTACAATTTCCACATGAAAATCCGAAACAATTGGGAAATCGGAACACGCCCCTTTAACCACATTCAAATTTCACTTCCGTAGAGCAGGTCCACGTTTTCACTTTGATTCGAGGGAAAATCGAGCTAACGATCAGTTATCGTATTGCAAATCGATAGGTGAAAATAAACGAAGGGGGGTGGGGGACAGGCGTGGCCAAGGGGCGTTTTTGTGTTTTGATTCTTTTTTTTTTTGGTGGTTTGTCCAAGTAAAGTGAAAGTATTTTCATTTTGTTGTATTTTAGACCCGCATAAGTCGGCCACCTCAGCGGCTACTAACTGCCACATCCGGCGTGACATTTTTCTTTAACTACCCCCTCTGCCCCTGCCCCTGCCCCTGCTCCTGGAGAGTGGCCACTTAAACTGGCGTCACTCGATTGTGAGATGAGATGATGCCGCACTTTCAGTTCGGCCGCTCTAATCAAACATAACTAAATATTTCCGCATATTGTTAATCAATTTTTATGCCACTAGCACTCCCGCTCTGCGGCCCTGCGCTGCCCCTAGCTGCCCATCTAAAGTGGCCTCTAATTTATGCCACATGGAGGCGTAACAATTGCGAGCCCAAACAAATGTCCAATAGGCGAACTCGTATTCAAATGAATTATTTTTGTTTGCCTTTTCCTCGCATTATTCATTGTTTAGGCAAATTTTCTATTGGTCTTGTTTGCTAATTGTTTTTTTTTCCTCCGATTCGTTAGAATTTTTCCTTTTTTGTTATGGGTTGTCATGGTCATGGGACGCGGGCGGTATGTGAAGAGGTGGAAGAGGTGGGGAAGGGGGACCGTTGCTGCTGATTCCGCTTATGCGGGTGACAAACATTGAGAAAACCTTTAATTAGGGTATTAATGAGCTATGGGTTAACTATTATGGAGACCTGTAAACTATTATCAGAAGGTATTTAAGGGACAGTTATTTAATAGATATAAAATATTTGTAAGCTGCTTTTAGCAATAGTTGAAATTTCTAATTGAGTCTATGGGTCTACGAATTCTGAGTTCAACTAGAGACTCATAGGGGATGCGGCTAGTGGACGTTCTGTATAAAAAAAATGATTTTTTGGCAGATTTTATTCTTGTTTTTTAATATTTAATCATTTAATTCCCGCTTTTTTATTATAAAATCCGTTCTACACTCGTTCACAAAGTGAAACGAGTATATTGAGCTAACGAAGCTTGAGACTTTAATTTTGGTATATATACTAGTGTATACCCATATCAGATGAATATTCCATAGATAACTTTCCTCCATTTTATACGCACTCTACTTGGTTAAAATTACCCTTAAAGACATTTTAAGTATGCCAAGTACTGAGTCCTAACTAAAAAACTAAGTCAAGCGGCATAATTTACATGCACTCAAATAGTAGGACGAAGCAGTGGCAGCTCCGCAAGGACATTGCACAATGGGTAAAACAAAAGGATGCCGAAGTCGTCTACTCCTTAAGCAATGCCTGGCCAACTGTGTAAACAAAAGTGCAACAAAAACAAAGTGCAGACGCAGCAAGAGCAACGAAAAGGACAACGCAGGACCAGACAGGACGACAAGTGGCGTCGCAGGAAGAGGAAGCTGTCGCCAGCAGCAGCATTTGGGTAACTAAAAACCCAATTTGAGAACCATAAGCAACAAATACGCACACACACACATACAAACACATGTGTTGCCTATGGAGCCGTCGAGTTGCAGATTGTCCTGCGGTGGTGGTGGGGGGTAACCACATGCGGAAGTATCCCGACATCCTGTCAAAGCTGGCGTCAAGGCAACTCACAGCGGACAAACCAAGATTTGTGTGCCAATTTTTAAGCCCACACAAAGAAATTAGCCAGGGCCTTGCCGTCGAACAGGTCACGTCGGACTTGGTTCATAGTTTCAACCTGGTTACTAAGCGCCCGAGCCCACTGTGCACACACGTTCGCAGTTGTTGTTGCTGGGCGACAAATTGAAATGTCACCTAGCGGCATTAACATACAAAATCGATTCGGCGGCAATTCTTACGTGATATTATAACAAATTAACAGACACGCATCCGAGCATGATTATCCCTTTTCACTGGACCAGGAGCAGGAGCAGGAGTAGGAGCAGGAGCGAGAGTGGGAGTGGAAGCTGCCCTTTGATGCTGCGCCGCTTGCGGCATCTTTGCCATATTTCTGAGTGACAAGTTGTCAGATTTGGGCATCAATATTTGAATGGAAGTAGTTGCCTTTAGATGTGCCGTAATCCTGCCGCCAGCTCAAACAGCACGCAGTTCCTTTCTGATCCTTTCTGGTGGATATGCTAAACGGTGGCTAATTTGCAAGCCTATTGATAGCTATGATAGAATGTGCTAAAGGAGTTGGCCGAATATTTACAAGTTAGAATTATTAGTTAGAATTATTTTTGCAAGAATCACGTTAAGACGAAAATCATTTACTAAATTGAAAATTGTTTTTTCAAAAACATTTATTTCAGTGATACGTGATTATTAATACATGCTAATGTTTAAATGTCATCAATTGAACCTTCTAGACATTTCATTAATATTTATTCTTAATATTTTCTACTCTACTTTCATCTGAAGATTGTAGCATATTATATTGTACATCATATTATTGGAAAATCAAATTCCAACAAAATTCTTATAAAAACTACAATGCATAGATAATACTACGAAGCAAAAAATAGTGTAGAACATTGTTGAAAAGTTCTGAAGTTAATAAAGAAAATAAAAACAATATTTTATATAATTAATTAATAGAAGAAATACGTATATACATACGTATAATATATGTATTGTATAAAAAGATATTATATAAATAAAAATACTTGGTATATGCTTAACAAGTGCTCTTTAACAATTATATTTTATCTGTATATAGATTTTTCCTTATATACATATCTCATATTTATACATATATATCTCCCCTTGATTTCTCTGATAGTGACTCTGTTCAGGATAGGTTTAGACACATCTGCCACAAGATGAATCCGATGGGGGGAAAAAAGAAAGCGGCGACGACTGTTGCTCCTCAGAATGCGCCTTTCATTAGACCAAGTTGAATAACTAGTTGGCCGCCGCATGACGAGAATATTTGACAAAGTGTCACGGGAGCCTAAAAAATAAAGGAAGACGAAAAATAGAAAATGAGAAAAATTTTTACAAAATTCTGTACAAAAGTTTGCTCGAGGCATTGAAAATTCTTCAACTGCAGTTTTGGTGTCTTTTGCACAAAAACAAGAAATAATCTGCAGCTACGTTTGCTCAAGTGGAGGTCGGAATTATGATTAATGAACTCTGGCAGCAGAAGCAGCACCAAAGTTGGCCAACTGGCTGCCTGAGTGTCCTGGCCAAGTGGCAGGCCGAATTTTTAATGGTCTTGCCGATCCAAACAAAGCCAAAGGCCATTGACAAAAAGAACAGAGAGAGAAGAATAAAAATGAAAACTGTCGACTTTTATACAATCTTTTTTTTTATATTTTTATTGAAGGAGCTGCCTACGCAAACCATAAATCACGCACTTTGATTAAAGGACACACGCAGGACACCAACGCTGGCAGCGCGGCTGCTGTAGGTGCCGGTTGGCTTTGATTAATAGTTGGTTCAAAGGATTGGCCGTTAAAAATTGCGATTCGGCGCGCTTGTTGACAAGTTATCCTTGCGAATTCGGTCTGTGTGGCCGACAGCCCAACCCCGCCTAACCTCACCCTCTCGTCCTCGTTCACGTCCTGTCAATTGTCGCACAGCTGTCAACGGCCAATCAATGCAATTTACAGCTTCATTTTTGCAAATTTACAGGAGCAAATTTGACGAGCAGGGACGAGGCGGCGGCCTTGTTGACAGCAACAGCAGCAACTGTTAAACAGGATATGTGTCCATGTCCATGTCCTTCAAGTTTGACTTGAAAAGCTGTTCATGCGTGTGCAATGCGATACTTTTTTTTTAGTTTTTAAATACCTGGTTTGGGGTTTTTCTTTTTGGTGACTTTTCTAGGACTTCGCTGGCGTCTAATTGCTAAACAATTGCGCCTGATTATCCTGTCAGGCGTCAGCTATTTGTGCGGTTTCCCGCTTTGTTTAATTGGATTGCTTTCGGGCCGCGGGACATGTGAGTGACATCACGTCGTCGTCGCAAAGCCATCAACGCACCTTTTCACAATCGTCAAATGCTTTTTTGGCGCCGCAAAAAAATCCAAAAATAAAACCAAGGCATAGTGTTCGAGTCGAGAGTGTGAGACTAGAAGATATCCCTTACTTAGCTACGCAAAATGCTCCCTACTATCCTTAATTATTATTTACAATTTTCTATTAGTTCTAATTTTAATTAATAATTTTTTAATATAATTTTATTAATCAAATTAAATTTTAATAAATAATTACCATTATTTTTCCATATTGGATTTGAGGAAGGGGCCTCCGAAAAAGTAAATACCAAATTTGTTGGCCATATGTATGAAAATCTGAGATATTCCAACAATATACTATGTTTTTGTGATAGAATTGGGTATGAATCGCTCTATCCGTAGCCTGCATTTGCAAAAACGATTCAACCCCTTTTTAACCATTTTCCATGAATACAGGGTATATGCAAAACAAAAAAATCACACGCACATCTCGTCTGGCCATGAACGACCATGACTGCGACCTTATCAGACCCAATAACAAAT
>SCDS01001790.1:0-14559 GCA_004149465.1 Drosophila nigromelanica
TACTTACGTACTTACAGGCATGTGCATGCGTGTGTTTGTGTGTGTGTGTGTGTGTTATCTGGCTTTGGCTTCACACTTGACGCTTATCACTCAAAACATATATATATGTATGTGTCTTTCTCTCTCTCTCTCTCTCTCTCTCTCTCTGTGTGTGTGTGTGTGTAACGCATACACCGGCTTCTGTTGCCAGATTCGGCTATAAAAAGATTCCTAGCCGGCCGTATAAGCCTCAGTTCGCGCACATTGTTCGCACGCCAAGTGTTATATTGATCAATCTCGTAGTACTCCAAGTTTTACTCAACCCATTTCAAAGGTATGTACAGCGAGTGCAATGAGTGTCCTGTGAAACAAACAATTTTATATTCAATACAAATTATTCATTTTTTTTTTAAGTGTTTAAAAATAAAAATTTGTTTTTGACCAGATTTGTTCTCATTGAAGCTAATTTTTCCTTTGTAACGCTGAATTTCTTAAACTTTCTTTATTAAGAACTAGTTAAAATTTCTTTAAAATTCACATAACCCAACTTTTATTTTAAATATTGGTTTTTCGCTTGTATCTGTACCTAACTAACAAAAAAAAAGCGATCAGTTGACAACTAATTTAACATAACTCCATCAAATTTGATTATATGTGCTTTAAATAGCTTTTTTACTTTGTTTAGTCAAATTTGATAAGCATCGAATTACACTTTTTTTATAGCCATAATTTCACAATGGAGCTTTTTTTTATTTTTTTGAGTTTTAAATGTTGTGCCTTGAATAACTGTTTTTGATTTGAAAATAAGTATGTCCAAGTCTTAATAAGCTCACTTAATTAGCTCTACCGCTAAATACCCTTGAATTGCTTATTGCGAAAAAATAATCATTTTCTTCATTAATTCAATTGGCAATTAAAAAATTTTCTTAAATGCCAGGCACCAGTTAATGAAATTATAATTACAAATCCAAGTAAGGCACCACTGTGTCTGTCTGCTAGTGCTTTTTGTTGTATTATCCTGGAGCCGCCGCCATCTTTGATCGGTGGTTAGTTGAGTTTCAAACCGCTTCGGTATTTCAACATGCACACATGACAAAGCTGCGCTTTGTGTTTACCGTAAGAGGGTTGGACTCTTTGGTTGGCAAGTTCATTAACAGCAACAACAATAACAACAACAACACAATGCACGTCAATTACGTGTAAACAACAACAATAACAAACGCAGCTGGCCAACACTAAAATCGCAGTCAGGTGAAGGGCATGACGTCACAGCATCAGCAGCAGCAGCTGGCTTGTAAAGCAAATTCGAACACGAACTTACGATAGAGTTTATTGTTGGTGTTTGTGTGTGTGTTTCTTTGTGATTTTTTTAATAAAAACAAAGCGCTGCCGGCTGCTGCTTCAGTGTCCAGTTAAATGTCAAGCAGCTCTGTTCAATTCCCGGCAGCATCTCGGCAGATAAAGGCAAAGCGAAATACTAAAAGCACAAACAAAAATGCAGACAAAATTAGCACAATTACTCACAATAATTATTTTGGTCGCACTGTGCGGTGCAACGGTAATTTGAACGCCATTTTGAAGAAGCGAATTTTACCGTTTGTATACTATTTATATTTGCTGATTTCCTGATTTCCTGCAGATGTCGTACAAAGTGGAGCCACTGCCCGATTCATATGCCGGCCTGGGCGAGGGACCGCACTGGGATGAGGCCAGACAGAGCCTGTACTATGTGGACATCGAGGCGGGCGGCCTCTTGCGCTACGACTACAAGCAGAACAAAGTGTACCGCGCTCAAATTGAGGGCGAAACGCTCGCCGGCTTTGTGCTGCCCGTAGAGGGCAATGACCAGGAGTTTGCCGTCGGCTGTGGACGTCGCGTTGTGATTGTCAACTGGGACGGTGTCTCGCCGGTGGCGAAGGTGGTCCGCACTCTGTTCACGGTGCAGCCGGAATATGAGGCGAATCGTTTCAATGATGCCAAAACCGATCCGCGTGGTCGTCTCATTGGCGGCACCATGCGCTACATTGGCGATGAGTTCGTCCATCGTCACGGCGAGCTATACAGCTGGCAGGCCGGCGGCAATGTGACCGTCGTGAAGAGCGACGTGGGCATTTCCAATGGTTTAGCCTGGGATGAGAAAGTCAACAAATTCTATTATATTGATACCACCGATTATGAGGTGAAGTCATATGACTATAACTTTGATACGGGCGTCGCCAGCAATCCCAAAGTTATTTACAATTTGCGCAAGACCAGTCCCAAGGATCACCTCCTGCCCGATGGCATGACCATTGATACCGAGGGCAACATCTATGTGGCCACATTCAATGGCGCCACCATCTACAAGATCAATCCAAGGTATGCACAATTACTGTGTCCTGTGTCCTGGCTGTATTCTTATCACCCTTTTATTTGTATCCTTGCAGCACCGGCAAGGTACTGCTGGAGATCAAGCTGCCCACCAAGCAGATCACTTCGGTTGCCTTCGGCGGACCCAATCTGGACATTCTGTACGTGACCACCGCGGCCAAGTTCGATCAGCCCCCGCCCGCTGGCACCACCTTCAAGGTGACCGGTCTCAATGCCACGGGCTATCCTGGCGTCAGCCTGAAGATCTAAGAATAATGACTACTTGTCTTCTTTTTGCTTTTTTTTATGCCTACACAATTATTACTGATCTTTATACATGTTTATATTGTTGAATCGAAATAACCAAGTGCAATTACATACATATAAAGTTGATAAAGCGTCTGTATGTGTGCCACATTATTGATAAATGAAAAAACAATAATAAAAAAAATCAAGTGTTTTAACTAAACTCAATAGGCACCACAAACTTGACATTGCCGGGTTAAAGCTGCCGATTTATCAGCTCTGAAATAACTAATCTATGACATTGCACTAAATTGGCGGTCAGCAAAGATATCTATACATATGTATGTTTAAAGATATATACATACATATTAAAGCTGTATAGAGTCTGCTGATTATATTGTTGGCTCTGTAGAAAACAAGCACGCTCTTATTAATAAATATATGACATTTATTGTACATTTCGAATGGTTATCTTCGGGTTGTCGAAGATTAAAAACGCTTGCAGACATATAAAGAAGAGACTATTATATAGTATAGTATTGGAGTACCTTGATGTTGGTCATGCAACAAAAAGATGGAAACTATTTTGCATACATAATACATACATAACATAATATGATATATATACAATATCATTAGCCAGGGTATAAACAATAAACTCAGTTAAAAGATAACTTCGATTATAGTCTTGCCCTGGCATTACTTTTATAAAAATTAAAAATGTGCATAAATACATATGCTTTATATAAAATAATTTATGTATATTAAAAGAATAGAATTTATAATAATATTTCTTGGCGGGAAAGTTTAGCTTGACTATTATGTATAATGTATATAACGAATTTACGTCTAATTTGTATAATTGAGCTTTAAACTTAGCATGAATAAAATTTTAAATTTCGTAGCTTAATTCGATTATAAGTATTGAAAACTCTGACGAGATCTTATATATAAATATAATAGCTCTTGACACTTTGAATACAAATTAATCGACACTCGCACGTTCCACTGCATTAATTCGTCTTCATTCATCTTCCGACTCGGATTCGGAGCCAGTTTCGTCCTCATCCTCGTCACTGGCGCCGGAACGGTTCAAGCGCAGCATCTCTTGAAACTCGTGCACGCGTATCTTCTCCGGCACTATTTGCAGCAAAAATTCGAGATTTTTGCTTTTGTTTACCAGCTGCGACAGATGCTCGTATTTGAGTGTGTCGCTGGTCTGCTTGTCGCAGGATGCCGCGTACGCCTCCCGCGCCAAGTGCTGTACAAATAGCTCAGTGCACTTGGTCATTAGGAATAGAACTTCGTTGGTAATCAGGCCTGTGTCCATGGAGCTCTTCATGATGGTGCGCACCCGGGTGAGTGGGAGAAATGTGTCTGCGCTTTGCTTGCGCGGCTGTTGCGTTTTGCTGGTATCGACCATTGTTGATTATATTTATTAATTAATAAATGTTTGTTTAGATATGACTCTCTTTTGGCGCTAAATGAAATAGTCCCGGTGCTTTGTTTTGCTGCAAATAAAACAATCGATTACATACGGCAGATGTTTTGCCGTGTGGTGTGGTGCGCATTTTGTTTTTCTATCGATATATACGGTTACTCACACTCTGCAAAAACGCTATGCAACCCTGCTGGTATATGCAACACTGCGATATCTTTGCAGCCTCCTTTTGGCTGTTGTTTCGTGTGTTGACCAATAAATTTTTCGTACGCAGCATTTTTTTTTGTCACTTCTCAATTGCAAAACGACGAAATACGTATTTAAAACGCATAACTCGCTTGCGCTGCTGGCAGAGCAAATTCGTTTGGTCAACGCACGCAACAACATTGCATGCAACTAGCGTCCAAACACGTAGTCGCAGAAACACGACGATAAAAAAAACAGGCAAAGGCAACTCGACCGACACCGCACCGAAACGTGAATGTGAATGTGAAAGTGAATCCGCGGCAAGGAAGTGCAACACAACACAACTACAACTACAACAAAGTGCATCCAATAGCGGAAAACATATGTTGTTGTTATAAACAAAAAATAATTGGGCGCACTTTCCATACTAAGTATATACAAAATACGCTCGCCTGTTGTGTAAACAATTGTAAGCAGCAGCAGCAGCAACAACAATACGGCAACAACAAAAGGTCAATCGCTAGCGAAAGAACATTGACAACAATAGAAATTTAAAGCATATTTGCATATTGCTATTAACTGCAACACTCCGATCCATATAGCCTACAAACACATCTACACACACAAACACACACATATAAATAAATATATATATATATATTTCTGTTGTCAATATCACATCGGAAGTTGTTCGAGTTGCAGCGAAAGCGACAATTAAAAATGGCTGCTGCCACCGCCGACGTTGTGAATGCGGTGAACGATTGCTTCAGCATCGGCTCCACAGTGCTCTGCACGACCTGTTTCAAGGAAGAGGTGGAAGGCGAGGTGCTCGCGTTCGATCATAACACAAAAATGCTTATATTGAGTATCCTTTTTTAAATCAACAATAACCACGATCACTTTTGATCACTCAAAGTGAAAGTTTTTTTTTCCTTAAATTGCTTTTATATAATTAATACTCGAGTGCTGCCCATTCCTGATTGGTCACCTTACATCGATCTCGAAATCCTTTGTGTCTCTTCTTCTTCCTTTTCCCCTTCTTCTTCTTTGCTCGAACAGAATGCCACTCAAAAACGGCCGAGGACCTGAACGATGTTTATGTGCTGAACCTGTCGCTGTGCAGCAACGTGCAGGTAATCAAGGAATGCAATGGCAACTTCATTGATGACCCCCAAAAGCTCAACCTGGAACAGGTATTCACGGCCACTGTTAACTTATTTATTAACATTTTTAACATCATTAAATAATCGTCTATCGTTCAGGTTAAAATGCGCCTACGTAAAACAGTTGAGAGGCGGCAAGATTATCTCAAGTCAAAAAATGCCGACGTTAGTCCAGAAGCACAAGAGCTCTATAGAGCGATAGCCAAACGATACGGGGTAAGCTGTGGCTGTGGACAAGATCGTTTGCATCCTCGAATCATATCGTGCTGTTCTCTTTTTTGTTATTGCAGTACAGTGAAGTGTCCTGGCAGGGGGCGAATATACAAATATTAAACGAAGTTACCATCTCGCCGCCATATCGGGTAGATAATGTTGTTTCCAGTTCGGATAACGATACTTCGTGCAACTATATTAAGCGCATGGTAAGGAGTTCAACTAGCAAACTTGTGCGTTTCACATTGTATGTATGCGGATCTTTACTTGCAGATCCAACAGATCAACACGAGACCTTCGCCATCGGCTCTGGAAAATACGCATGCCACGGCAAGCGTTTCGTCGGCATCCGTGTCGCCCACGTCTTCATCTCTATCGTCGAGTAACGCAGCTTCAGGATCACCGGTTCCCGCTAACTAAAAATAAAAATTAAAGAAAACAAAATAACATCGCATATTTGCTTGCAAAAATGAATGAAAATGGTATTGTAATTAATTTGGTAGCTTCTTGGGGACAAGATTGGACGAAATTAGGGCTAGATTTGGTTTTATTCGTATTGAATCAAATTGATAATCGAATGACTCGATAACAGCGATTCTTTTGCAGTTGCAAGTGGTTAGCGATTTTTAGCACGTTTTTGTGACGTAACCATTTGAATAGCATTTCAAAATAAACGATATATATGTACAGCACAAAGGTTTTATATTTGTATAGTGTAAAAAAAAAATACCAAAAATCTATCGATAACGATTGCTCGTGGTTGAACGGCAAATCTGTTGCCGCGCACTGTGAATGACATATTGAACGTTTATATTCGGATGAAATAAACAATTTTAATTGACTGACGGCATATAAACATGGAAGATGTACAAAAGCACAGCGTACACACGCTTATATTTCGCTCGCTTAAACGCACACACGATCTGTTTGTATCGAACCAGGGCAACTTGCCGGATATTGACGACCGTCTGTAAGTTATAATGGCCAACCGGAAAAAAGGCGCATTTCTCAATTAACTGATGCACTCTTTTGTTGTTGCAGAGAGAAGCTGAGGCGCTCAATTAAGGCCAGGGATACCTATGGATTGGTTCTCGAACGCGCCTACAAATCAATGGACGCCAAAAAGCTGGCCATCGACAAGCCCCTGGCCATTACGGATGGCGTCACGGGCCTGGCTGCAGCCGGCTCTCAAGCGTCAGTCCGGCCATTCAATAACAATAAATTCAGCTAACATATGTTTGCCCCGCCACAGAGCACAAAGGCCCCAATGCCCAAAAGCCCAAATGCCCCAAGCAGCAACTAACTTACGACCAACTTGCAAGCAACAAATTCAACTGGCTTCGATTTTGACCCAAAAGCAATCGATTCATTTCTAAATGTCTGCATAGCCGTTGAGCCGGGCAACGAATGGTTCGCAACCGGCGCCGGTGATCGTGTTATCAAGATTTGGGATTTGGCCAGCGGCAAGCTGAAGCTATCGCTGACCGGCCATGTGAGCACCGTGCGCGGTGTCGCCGTCAGCGCAAAGCATCCGTATCTGTTCAGTTGCGGCGAGGATCGTCAGGTGAAGTGTTGGGATCTCGAGTACAATAAGGTGATACGGCATTATCATGGCCATCTGTCCGCCGTTTACTCGCTGGCACTGCATCCTACTATCGATGTGCTCGCCACATCCGGCCGTGACTCAACGGCACGCATCTGGGACATGCGCACCAAGGCGAACGTGCACACATTGACCGGACACACGAACACGGTGGCCAGCGTGGTGGCACAGGCCACCAATCCTCAGATAATTACGGGCTCACATGACTCAACGGTTCGCTTGTGGGATCTGGCTGCCGGCAAGAGCGTCTGCACGCTAACCAACCACAAGAAGTCCGTGCGCAGCATTGTCCTCCATCCGTCACTGTACATGTTCGCCTCGGCCTCGCCGGACAACATCAAACAGTGGCGCTGTCCCGAGGGCAATTTTGTCCAAAACATTTCCGGACACACGGCAATTGTCAACTGCATGGCGGCCAATACGGATGGCGTTCTAGTTTCTGGCGGTGATAATGGCACCATGTTCTTTTGGGATTGGCGCACCGGCTACAATTTCCAGCGCTTCCAGGCGCCCGTCCAGCCCGGCTCCATGGACAGCGAAGCGGGCATATTTGCCATGTGCTTCGATCAGTCTGGAACGCGTCTCATCACCGCCGAGGCCGACAAGACCATCAAGGTGTACAAGGAGGATGACGAGGCCACCGAGGAGACGCATCCGGTCAACTGGCGGCCGGAGCTGCTCAAGCGACGTAAATTCTAAGAGATACACTAGCTTAATAAATGTAAAATAAATTCCCCACGACTACAGTCGTGTTTTTCACACTATGCTGTTGTTTGCATACCCTTCCAGAGGGTATTTCAATTCTGTCATGAGGTGTGCAACGCATAGAAGGATAGAAGGAAAATCATATAGGACCATATCAAAGGGGCGATTAGTCGAACAATCAATTTTTGTAAGAACAACTTTTTAATTATTACAGAGACATAAAGAAAGAAAAAAAGATGTGTCGAAAATGAATTGTGATTGCTAACTATATATATGTATATCTAACAAATGGATAAAATCTTATCAACATCGAAGAACTATATAATATGGCTTATATAGGACCAATCTTTTGAAAGATTCTTTTTTGTATGAACAACTTGTTAATTTCTGACTAAACTTGGCAATTGATCCGAAGTTAGAATCAAAATAGCAACAAAAAGAAACCTTTGCGAAAATCGACTCAAAACTTGCGATCAAAATTTTGTCGATGCAGGTTTTTGAAAAAATTCCAAACAAAATTAAATTGTTGGTATATTATTTGCATTTTTTGTTTTTATTTTTTTTTTTTTTTACACATAAATAATTTGAATTATCTTCTGCATAAATAATAATAGCGTAATTCTGTATGTATTATAGGGTTTTAAAATATTTCCTGTTTCTTGAAATTTTCGTGTTTGTGTTTGTTGTTTTCGCTAAAGTTAACAAAGTAAAAGCACTAACTGTTAATTTAAATGGTTCTTGTTGTTTTTGTTTTGTTTGTTTGTTGTATTATCGTATTTTATGATTAATATTATTATAGGTAGGGCTGTCTCTAGTCATTTGCATAAACGTTATCATTAGGCATTATCTTTATCATTTCATGTTTTAAAATCACAAATCATTGTTGTTTGAAACAAATATTCTGGTTTTTCTTTTTCTTTCTTTCCTTTTTGTTTAATTTAATTTAATTTTTTTTTGTCCATTAACATTCGTTTTGCTTTCGTTATATGTAGGTAGTTTAATATGTATCAATTATCATTACACAACTAAGTATACATATACATATATAATATATATCTCTTTTTATACCCCTCGCTCGCCCGCCAACCGCCCACCCGACCGCTTCTTTCTTCTTTCTTTCTACATGGTAACCACTGCCAATTTGTCTATAAAATCCTTCAAATTTTTGATTTTAATAGGGTTTTTTTTTGACATTTCGACTTGGATTTTCTCTTGTAGTTGTTTTTAACATATTTCTTAAATTGTGTGTGTTTTTGCTTTTCAATTTCGTTTTCAATTTATTGTACTTCCCCGCCCTCTCTCTCGTGTGGTGTATTTGTGTATGCGTGTGATTCCCCCAAAAATTGGGGCTAAACTGGAGCTACTGCAACGCTTATTTACAGTAATGCCAAACATTATTAACGGGATTTTGGCGCTAGTTACATATATATTTATATTCTTTGTTTTGTTTTTATTCTCCTTTTTTTTAAATTAGTATTACAATATAATTCGCCATTAAATGTCAGGAATATTGTTTAGACAAATATTTGCAATTAAATGTATCAACTGTTGGTGTAAATTGGTGCATCTAAAACAAATCACAGATAAATCAATAAAAATGACAGGCCAGCATAAAAATGCAATTTGGTGAAAAACAAACAGCGAAAATATTCTGCATATGCTAGCAAATATGTGCAGTCTGTAATTGATGCAGTTATTGCATTTTACGAAATGTTCAAAAAAATTTATAAACTAAACAAAGTGGCATGAAATTGTTGGAATTTGCATTTTAATGAGTATCAATTAAAAATAAAAATTACTCGGCGAATTCCAGACAACGTTAAACAGCCACAATAATTATACAAATAGCTACTGAAAGAGACGCAAACATAAGGCGAAAAAAAGAGAGAGAGCAGGTGTCGCTTCCAAATCAATCAATTTAATTTGCAAACGATGTAAGTTTATTTAGCATATTATTTATTAATTAGTAGGATAGTGCCCATTGGCAAGAACTAGAGCGTTAAACATAAATATCGTCACTCATTCAGACCAAAATCATTGACTCCATTTTACGTTTACTTTCAGTCACATTCACACTGAAAATAACTCGATTTTACGTTGAGTTTTTTAGCGAGATTGGAATGCTTTGAGCAGCAAAAAGAAAAAAAGAATTTTTTAAATAGGTGAGAGAGTTCAATTAATTTGCACATATTTGAATTTTTTTTTTCATAAAAAAAATGAATGTAATTTTTTGTTTTGATTTGAGAAACGATTTATTAAGTATACGCAGCCTTGCCAGAGCAGTAAAAAAATTACGTTTTTGAAATTATGTGAGTTGTACAGTAATTCTATTTCAATGGAATTAAAAATTTGAGATTAAATTAAACATAATTAAGCTATTTCTTAAAGCAATTATGATTTAAACTTGATGCACTTTATTATTTGACTTAGTAAACTAAAGGATGTTTATTCAGATTTGTTAAAAAATATTTAAATTAATTAATAATTTAGCTTAAAAATAATAAAAAGGTTTTCAATCATTTGGGAAAATTGCGATAGCAGTTTATACTTTTTACTTTTTAATAGAGTCATAATGCAGTTATTATTTTCAAAATAAAAGTTTAAAAAATGTTAAATAATTAGATTTTCTTAAAATGGTAATGCGGTCGGATAATTTAAATATATCTTATCATATACGATTGCAACTCCTCTTCTGAAATGATTACACAATATACACCATAATCATAGTACCTATTAATTTCAAGGGTATATTAAAATGCAAATAATAACAAGTAATACAACATTAGACCGAAAGCTAGTACAAAATTTGTGAGTTTTGATATCATTATTTATGTGCATATTAACTTAATTGAACAGTGTATACAAATTAATTGTATTTATTCAACTAATTATGTTGGGTGTGTTCATTTGCGAATGCATACTAAATACACAGCACATAGCATTTAGTAGGGCATAAGCACATTTGAAGTTATTCTACCTGATCTGGCCCTATGCATGAACTTTGTCACCTTATGCCATAAAGCCAGTACTTATCATAAAACGGCTTTAACTAATATGCCACCAACAACAAGCACAATAACAACAATGAACAGTGAACAGTGACAACAACAACAACAACGTATCCCTAGCACCTTTCAGCGCATTGCATATCGAGTTGCCTTCACAAGAGCTTGGCTAGCAAGTGGGAACGCCTTGACTTGTGTCCATTGAGCTCATATAATCGCGCACAGACACAGACAGAGAAGGCAATAGAAGCCAAGAGAGAGGTTGAAACTGAGTGAACAGCCCCCTTTGAGCCCATGTTTTGCGCCAGGGTATCGCATTTTAATGACCCACTTTTGTGCTCAAGACTATTTAAGTATCGCTCGTATTGGTTTGTGCTAATTCTGCACTGTGCAAATCCCAGAGCAGAGCAATTAGTGTGTGGCCATTGGCCAGAGCTGCGGCATATTGTCAAGGAAACTGTGTAAGAGTTGCCGAGTGCTTGAGGGGCTTCGCCAGCGACCGGGGTTGCCGCACTCGCAGCAGAGCCAGTGAAACGAGGCAAAACAATACGTGAAGAAAATAAATATATATATGTACGTACATAAATGTGCAACAAAATGTTGCAGCCAGTGAAAGTCATTACCCACGAGGTGTAAAAGAATTCTCGGCTCATGTTGACAGCAGTTGAGAGGCCAAAGACAGCAACAACAACAACAACAGCTGCAAATAAATGAAAAATGAAATTAATAGAATTAACGAGTGGAAAATTGAATTCAAGGCGTCGCCACACACATTCAGGGACACTACTCGACGATTGGAACAAAAGTGCTGCCAATTTGGGACAGCACCTTGGGAAAGTGCAAGCGCCGAACAATGAAACAGTTTAAAACCGTTTGAATGATAAACGAACTTGGTCAAGGCAGGGACAGCAGCTATGCTCGATTAAGTAATGCCGAAGGTATTCAAAGTGCAATTAGCTAAGGTTTTTTACAGGCAATTGGATAAGCTGTGGTTGTTACTTGTAAAAACTAAATTAGAAATATAAAATAAATAAAAAAAAATTAAATTATTTAGCCCTTTTTTTTGTCAATTATATGTTACCAACTATCATATTGAGACCCTACTAAAATTCGTTCAAATGAATAATTAATTAAATTTTAAACACACCCGCCATTTATTTTCAGGCACCTACTTTAATTTGAATTCAAAAATGCAAGCTTCAATTTATTTCTTCTTGTATATATTTATAATTATTTATATATATATATATATCTATTATTATGATATTCACAACAACAAAAGTTATTTTCCTGTATTTATACTCTTTAAATGACCTTTAAGCCTTATAGCACATAATTCAATTCAATTCATATCTCATAAAAATTTACGTATTTTGTTTACAAGAAATTCTTTTCCTGGCTTCAAGTCTATTAAATAACATAAACAACTTTAGCTGTAAATTAATTTCCCGCAAAATATGCGCACGAGCACAATAATTATTAATTTGTATGCGTGTGTGTGTGTGTGTGTGTGTATCATAAAATCCATGTGAGTTACTTGCGGCTGGTTCGGGGCATAAATATGAATGCATAATTGGAACACAAAATTCCAAAAATATTTTACAACATCCTCCACACAGCATATGGGCGTGTGAGTGCTGACCATATATGTATACATATATTCTTGGTGGCTTCTGCAGGCGTTCATTGTCCGCTTATCCCATTTATTCATTTCAGCTTCACACACTCACGGTCCAAGATGGACCTACGTATACATAATCTAACACTGCCAGCGCCAGCCGCAACAACAATTATGTTCAACAGGAACAACAGGAACAACGACAACGGCCGCAGCGATGTCTTGCGGTACGGCAACCACAATAGCCCCAGCAACAATAGCAACAACAACAACAGCGCCTTCCACATTTTTTTCATACAGCATACCAGGCGTGGACATTGCGCCGGGACCATTTATATTCACCTACGTTAATGAATTTTTATCGTTTTTCACGCCCGAAGAATTTCCGCTTGGTAAGTTCCTGGTTAGGCAGGGAGGGTTCAGGGTCTTGTCCTTCCACACATGTGTATGTGTGTGCGTTTTTGAGTGTGTGCGTGTATGTGTGTGTGTGTGTGTGTGTGTGTGTGGCTTGGTGTCTAGTTTTGTCTGGCTGCCAAGAGTCAAGGAATTAGTTTGAAAAATTGTGCATGGGATATCAATAATATCACTCACAGTAGTTAATAACTACCACAACGTTTTAATAATGAAAAACTTTTAAAGTAAAAAGGAAAAACAATTTGATTACACATATGAAATAATATCATAATTCAGGACTTAAGATTTTGGGAGCTGCCTTGAAAAGTTTAAAATCAAGACATGCATTTGGTATATATATATAATATTACTGATAAAATAAAAGTTATTCCTACCCGCAAGTAAAATCTACACTTAGGAAAAAAATTTATGAATTTTATACTTATATCAAATACGAGCGTTATCAAAATCCGGATAAATAACTTTTTTTAATTGAAAAAAATTAATAGTCAAATACTGCACTCAATCTAAGAAGCCTTACATTACTACTAAGAATATTTGTTGCTTATTTTAAGTACGAAAATTGTGCGTAATAAGACTTTACCCGTCAATTATGATATTAAAAAGAATTCATCAATATTAAAAAAAAAACCAAATTTTCTTGAATTTGTGAAAAAGAAATGATACTTAATATCTATCGCGAATTTAGAAAGTGATAATATTTATATTATATATATATCATATATCTGTATATATACTATCTGTATATATACTATTCAAATTTCGCACACACTTATCGCATATTTATTTTTATTAACTTCAATTACTTGAACATATCGATTTACGCGTAGGCTTCTTTAAAATTTGTATATATAATTATATTTATCTAAATATTAAATTTCTGATAAAGTTCCACGGAAATGAATGAATATTAAAGTAATTCATTCTGTAAATTATTATGATATTAACTATCTATTCTATATAAATCATATAGAAATTATTTTGTCTTTGTGTATTCAAAAGAAATCTTCGCCATCATTGGAAATAAATTCCATATACTTTATAGTTAGATAAGTAGTTGAATAAATATATCGCATTCCTTTGAGATGTTTTTAAGCTTTTATCTATAATCTTGAAGAGCCCAAAACTGTTCTTTATCCACTCTGAAATCGCACTGGCTGCTCTTAGACTGTGAATGATTTCCATGGCGAGAGCTCGTCCGTGTGCGGGTATTGTGAATGCTGCACGCTGCTCGGCATTGGATTAAATTATGACACTAAATTCAGTTGGCGTATATTTTATGGCTCTTAGTCGTACATATATTAAGCCGTGTACTACACGGCTCTCATCGTGGTCGAGTTCTTATCAAATATGCAAGTCATTGTGCCAAAAAGGAATCGGTGTGAAGCCTGAAGGAATTGAAGCAAAGTCAGCTTAGACTAAGCTGATTAGAAAACAATGTGAATTCATGAAAATTATTTATCTAAATTGGTCAAGAAGTTGAAGGAGGAGCCGCAGGCTAGCCGCAGATGTCCGATGAGCAAAAGCTGGCCACCTTTATGAAGAAACATGGCGAACAGGAGACGGTGGCGCGCCATTATCTGGCAACCAACAATTGGGCCTTGGAGCAGGCCAGCATCAGGTACGAGGCGGACAGG
>SCDS01001791.1:0-12851 GCA_004149465.1 Drosophila nigromelanica
TTGGCGGGGGGGGGGGGGGGGGGGGGGGGGGGGGGCATGAATTGCGTTGCCTGCCAGACGGTCACAGCTGCTTGGGCCGCTTGAGTTTAGCTGGGGGTGGCGGCAACAGTCGGTGCACCTGAGAAGAGCGTAAATTAAAGTCACTAAATCAAAAAATTCCGAAAAACACAACACAAAATGAAACGAAGCAAACGAGAAAGTTAACATTTGTTTACGTGGTTCTCGGACGGCCGCGCCTGAAACTAAGATTAGCAGCAGGACGTAGCAGGACGGGCCATAGAACTTGGCACGACTTGGTCTATGGCTGTCCAGCTCCAGTCATTTATTGGCCAAACTTGGCCAAGAAACGCATAAAGGAACGGGCTCCAGCAGCAAATGAGCAACTTGGCGCACAACAAAAAGTAAGCAAAACAATTTGCTGTTTGTTTTTTTTTTTTTCTTCCTCCATCTTCCACCTCCGCTTGCTTCAGACTGTGCGCCAATTTGTTTTGAGTGGGGTTCGCTGGGCGCTACGTAGGCGACTAGTTGGCCGAAATTGGAGGGTCGCTGTGGCGTCAAAGGCAGCGAAACAAATCAAGTCAACAGTCAAGAGAACACACACACACACATACACACACATACACACACATACGGACGCAGGCACGCTCGCATATAGACATTCAGGCAGACACTCTGTAAAAGTTAATGTAACGGCGCATTTAATTGCACGCACGGCACGATTCCGACGCTCCAGACAGCCCAACAGAGCACCAGCCATCCCCACGTCGAGACAAAAGTGGACAAGCGTAACTTTGTTTTTTTTTTTTTGTGCTCAAGGCACTTACTTGGCTTTTTGGCCCCGCCGTTCAGGTGAGACCGGCTCGCTCTCAAGTAAGTAAAAATGGCTATTAGCCAAAGCATTTTATGTGGCTCCTTTTACTTGGGCACGCCCATTGGCCATTGGCCATTGCCCATTGCCAGGACAGCGGTCGTTCAGCCTTTTTCTTTTCTACATCGCTGCCACAGACAGCTTTTGTTGCCTAATGCGCTTTACTATTTCTGCTTTTTTTTCTTATTTTTTTTTTTTTAATTATAACGCAAGTTACCTGCGAATGAAAAGTAAAAGGGCTGCCAAGAAGATGACAACAACTGCAACGGTAACGAAGAAGAGGACGACAACGGCGACAAGGCCGCATCCTCATCCGCATCCGCATCCTGGGGCAGGACGTGGCATCAGCCAAGACACGAAAACGTTGTAACAGACACACTTAAATACCTTTTAGCTGCAGCAAAAGCTGCGAAAAAATCGCTGGCAACAATTTTAATTGCGTAAAGTGTGCAGTTTCCTTTGCCCCTCCCCGACCCCCCCCCCCCCCCCCCCCCCCCTCGCCCCCCCCCCTCCACACCCTTCTCCTCCCTCTCCGCCGCAGATGTTCGCCGTCTGTGCTGCGTCTGCGACACCAAAGGCCAAGCTGCAACAAAATTAAATTACTCATTCGCTCAGTTGGTCAGCAGCGGCAGTGCCGGCGCACTCGAGACTGCAACGGATTTATTGTTAATTGGAAATGAGGCATGCTTGGACTATTTGATGCGCAAAATATTTCCGCCACTCAACGAGAGACCTAAACGGCTTTTCATTCCTCCAAAAGCACGAAAAACCAGCAAAATTGCAAAAGTGGGTAGAAAATGCGGACCGAAAAAAAAATGCTGACAAATAGCACGCGTAATTAGAAATTAAGTTGCCGTTGCTGCGACCGTGTTTTAGATGATTAACAGGAATGACAATCAAAATGGGAAAGCAGAAACTGAACAAACTCATTTTGTTCGCTTGCGGATGCCTTAATATTTAATCAATATACTATGACACAGTATATATTCTTATATATAAATTCTTGACTAACTTCTAAACTAAAAGTGGGACCATTTAAATCTATGTACAAAGCATTTTGTATACCCTGAACCTGGAAAATGTGTAAAAAACGGGTATAATGGTTTTGTGCAAAGCTTTGTAACAGGCAGAAGCAATCATCTCCGACCCTATAAAGTATATATATTCTTTATCTGCATGACTAGCCCAGTCGATTTAGCCTTGTCCGTTTATCTGTCCGCCTGTGTGTCTGTATGATTGTATCGATTCCACAGACTAAAAAATCTAGAAAGCTGATCTTCGACTCTTTTAATTCGTATTTACCATACGCATATTAACTTTATTTCAAATGTTCAATCGCCCTTTGAATGAAGTAAGGAAAAAATGTGTTGGTTGTTTAATATATTCTTTTTGTTTATATTACGTATATTTTCACGTAAATCAGCATTTGGGATCTTATTTATTTTATTGATTCACTATATCTAACAATTGTTCGCAAATATTTGATAGATATTTGCAATGCATTTTCTCATTTTACTTGTTGAATCTGCTTGATGCAATCAATGCAAAAATCATTAAATTTGATGAAATATTCATCAATGTCTGTTGCTTTCAGTTATAAAATGAAATTTGAGACTTTTACTGCTAACTGTCAATTAGTGCTGCCATCATTGGATATTTTGCGATTTATTTATAAACATTTTTAGCTGAAATTATGTGTCATTCATGGAGAGTTAATTAATCAGTCATAAAAGGTTTGTATGAAAAAAAATATATCAGACATTTTGATATATGGATTAAAATATTCTATAAATTTATCATTTACTCTTATTAAATTTGAAATCGTAAATGCTTTCATTAAACAGAGGCTCTAATATGAAAAAGCCAAATGTAATTTAAATACTTTTATTTGTGTATGTCAACATATGTAAGTATAAATATATATAGTATAAATATATATAGTACAGCAAAGAACAATTTTTCATGCAATATGATATGGTGTTGCTACAATCTTTGAGTATAAATCTTAATTTTTTGCAAAAGCTTCTGACAACTTATAATTTTGACTGGATTTTAGAGAAACTTTTAATTTAAAATATTGCTTGATTAGCTTTTCAACTTAATTAAGCTATGGTTACAGGCTATATAGCAGGAATGTTTTGTGACAGAAATATGATACCTTTGCAAGTGCATAAACAAAACATGGTAAGTGGAGAAGAATTTTTAACCAGAAAACACAAAGGCACATTAATGTGCATGTGTGCAGACATTGTTTTTCTTTTGCTATCTACGTTTTTATGTGGCCCAATTGGCTTTACGGTAGAATAGCTAATTGCTGAATCCCAAAATTTTGCTTTGTTAAGTACGAGCAAAAAAAAAAAAAACGAACAAAAAAAAATGGTAGCCTGTGGCAACAGTAACTTTCAAATTTGTAGAATGTCCTTGCTTGCAATAGTGGCGAGCAGTTAAATTACTTCTCGTTTATTTGAAATTGGGAAAAATATGTGCGAGCGCTGAACCAACAGCTATTAGAACATGATACCGAACAACAGCACAGTCAGATTACGAATACGAGTGCGAAAAGCAGTACGAATACCAGCCCGAATACACGACAAACGCTTGCAGCAACGAGCAATGAGCAACGGGCAACGGGCAATGAGCAAAAGCCAATGCATTGGCGCAAACAGGATGAAAGTGTTCCACAATTCGCTGTGAAATTCGCGCGCTGTATTTTCAAATAATGCGAAAACTTTTCGACTATGTTGTGCGAATTGTGTGTTGGTTGGGTTAAGTTGGGTTGGGTTGGGAGAGCTGCCAACCAGCAGCTTCCAATATACTTTTGTTTCTTTGCCTCTATTGTCCTGCATTCGGGCGCTTTGGCTGCGTGAAATGCAATTTCTCATATTTGCATAACTGCAGACAGCAGATAGCTCAAAAATAAAGTTGAAATTTCAGTGCAGCGGCTGCGGTTGCAGCGCAGCAGAAACAGCCGCAAAAACAAATACAACAACAACAAATAAAAATGTTGCAATCGGGTGTAAGCGACTGTGCAATACTCGCTCAGCCGAAAATGGCTTTAATTATTACAGCATAATTTAGTTAGTACTTTGCACAGACTTTAGAGATAGCTATTCCAACCATATTTTATTTTCCCAATAACAAATTTGAAAAAATTAAAACAAGCTCATTTGTAGCACCAAAAAACCAACAAAACAAGTAAACACGTTGCAGTCGGGTGTAACCGACAGCGAAATACTCGTTCACGATGTAATAAAGCATACAGGCATTATTTGTGCAAAGCAGAATTAATCTCTAATTAATTATGGCAAATACAATCCATTAAAAAGATAAATTTGCAATTATAAATGTTGAAAAAAAAACATTTTTTTCGGATATCAGAGGAGAGCAAGCTTTTTTTCCTAACATTTTTTTTCACAAATTCATATATTTTAAATGTAAAATCGATTTAAATGAAAAATCATGATCAAAATGCCATCAAACATGAAAATCGGTTGAGTTTTGACAAAGTTATGGAAGTTTGAAGTATGGGAGCTATGGATTTGAGAGCTTTACTTGGCAAAATTTTTGCCAATTTTGGCATGATTTTTAAAAAAAAATAGAAAAAAAAAAAATAAAAAAAAAAAGTTTTTTAAAAAAAAGAGGGGGGGGGGGGGGGGGGGGGGGGATGGTACATGATATTTTCACAAAAAAAATTTACAAAAAATTTATTTTCAAAAATGCATATATTTTAAATGCAGAACTAATCTAAATGACATAACATGACCGAAATGCCATTAAACATGAAAATCGGTTCAGTTTTGACAAAGTTATGGAAGAAATCTGGGAGCTATAGATCTGAGCACTTCACATGTCAAAATTGCGTGGGAGACATTTGTGTAACGATCTTTAAAGGAGTTGACCAGTTATCTACCTTCCAAATTTGGTAACTCAAGCTTAAAAACTGTGGGTAATATAGGGCGGGGGCGTTACGAGGCCATTATAGTGGTCGTGGCCGGGATATCCTATGTGCAATTTGTGGGGGAGATCACCAGCTATCTACATAACAAATTTGGTGGCTCTATCTTTAAAATTGTGAGAAATATTCACCTTTCATCAATTTGCGATTTGAGGTGCATCGACATGTTATCGAATTGCCAGCCTCCTAGTGGGCGTGGCACAAAAATCTTAACATTTTATCCGAAGAGGATAACTACAAGCATGTATATATCCAAAGTTTCAAGTGTCTATCTTCAATAGCGCTGAAAAAAGTTGCGTTCATCCGGACTGACAGACAGACGGACAGCATGACAGACATTGCACAAACTATATACTAGTTTCACTTCGTGAACGAGTATAAAAAGGTTGTTAACTTGGATGCACCAAACGTAATTATTTGCATACACAATCAACTTTAAACGCTGTCAAGAGAACATTTCATGCAGTTAACTTGTCGTTGCAGCTAAATATCGAGGCAGCGAAGTCAAATTTATTGCATAGTTTTTTTTGGAAATTTAGCGATTTTTGTTATTTGTTGCGGGTTTTTGCACAATATTGAAAGGAGGTGATTCGAACACGGTGTATCAAATTAAAAATTATGGGACTTGGGGATTTTCGCAAATTATCCGCCTTCAAGATATATCGTATAAAAACAATTTTTTCTGATATCTTTCTTAAGCTCATAATTGAAAATTCTTAATAATTTTTTGACGCGGGTATACTCGAGCATTTATTCCGAATTCCAAGTCTCTGACTTTAATAGCGGCGAAAAAAGACCCAAAAGAGAAGACAAGCAATGCACAAAGCCAATATACTGTTTTCACATTGGGAACGAGTATACCAACGACAACAAGAACAACTTTAATATCACCAGACTGCGCTGCGTAATTGCCCCCTCGATCCGCAGCTCGTCCCGGCCACGGGACAACAGTCGCGCAATCCTTCCGTTTGGTTCATGTACGGAGCGCGTCGCTTTCCGGCAGCAGTTCCAACAATACGGCACACGAACTGCGGCGGTATGGCGAGCAAATTCAAATCAACGGAGTTAAGCGCACACACACACACACGCGTGTGTGAGTGTGTGCAAGACAAAGCATACTTGCGAGCACAAATAACAGGCGGAACAACGAAACAAGCGAGAAAGCTAACAACTGAACGCCCCCGCCGGACATCGGGCTCGGAACTGTGGGTATTCTATTAGGACACTCACAACCACACACACACACACACACACACACTAGTATATATACACACAAATTATAGCGGCAGCTAGCATTCCAAATTATACGCACAAAAGCAAACAAGTGGGCGAAGGCAAGTCCTGCGAGTCCTGGCAACATCATCGATGGCCAAAGCAAACATAATTGATATCGTAATCAATTCAAAAATCCAGCAAAACTAAAAACAGCAAATGCTGTGAAAACAACGTCGCCGTCCTCGCTGGCAGGATGCTGAGGCACATGGCCACGAACATGGCAGCGTATGGCCACAGGCATGTCAGCAATGCGCACGTAGCCCTCGACACTTTGCCACTGCACCCCGCACTTCTCCATCAATCCGCCCTTTGGCTATCCCACTCATCTAAGTGTGTTTATGCATGTGTGTGCGTGTGTCTGTGTGTGTGTGTTATGTGTGGCAGTGCGTGCCACTCAATCAACTCTGAAAAAGTCTACAAATATTAGCCCCTAATGCCATTGAGACCAGGACCAAGACGGGAGCTGCTGCACACATGCCCATAAAAAAGTGGAATTGTGTATAAAAATGAAGCAGCAAACAAAAAAAAAACGTAGAAAATGTGGCAGCTTCAAATAAAATTGTTGCGACAAAGCAGCAACAATAACAACACCAACAACAACAACAACAACAATAACAGCAGCAGTTGAAGGAGCAGCCAAAGGAGCTGCATCGGGCACGACGATAACATTAAGACGAAGTATCGAAAAAATGTGTAGTGGCGCACACAAAAAGGAGCTGAGGCAACGACGGCAACGACAGCAGCGTCGGCGACAAGGACACAAAAGCAGAATAACAACACAATCAAGCGAGGCGAGGCGCACGCCACGCCAAGGACCAGCGGGAGCGGGCAGCGGGAAGCGTGTCCTGGCATAGGCGGCACTGCATAACTTGGCAGCGCCAGCGAAAGCGGCACGTAATAACATTTTTCTAAAGAAAGCAAAAGAAAGAAAAAAAAATGAGAAAAAAAACAAGAAGCAGAAGAAGCAGAAAACAGGAAAAAAAAAAGAACCGTTACACTCGACACAGATGAAGACGCAGACGTCAAGCGAATCGAAAGCGGACGCTGAGGCTAAAGCCGAGCCACGCCGAACCCAAAGTCGTGGCAAAAACGTGCGTGGTGTGTCCTGGCGCTTGTGGAATGCCGTCAGGAGACAAGTTATTGTTTTTGATTTCATTTTTCTTGCGTTTTTTGCGGCTCCCCAGCCCACTTTACGGCCAATCCAAAGCTGTCGGTCTCACCATGTGGATATGTGGATATGTGGATATGTGAATGTGAATGTGAATATGGATATGGGACTATGTGAATATGTGGGGCATGTAGAGCCGCTTATTTCCATACAGGAATGTGTATGCTCGCCCCCAAATTGGCTAGTTTGGCTAATCGAGGCATTTGCCAGAGGCATAAGCTGGATTCTTTTGGATTTATATTTTTATGACTAGATAGAAAATTGCCTCCGGTTGCGTTCCTATTATTTTATTATTATTATTATTTTTATTTTTATGAAAAGTGCGCATAATCCAAATGGACCAATATTTTCAAAGTCAGCAGCTTGGAAATAATTGCAAATGGGCAGGTGCAGAAGTGAAATTGACCCAAGTTCAACTTTTGCAAGGGGGCTTATCAACTTTGTAGCTTAGAACTACCAAATTTAGAGGTCATACTTAAAGAGCAGGCCTGAGTAAATATAAGCTCTTCATGTTATAAGCTTCTTTAGACTTTTTAAAAAATCCAACTACTAACAACTGTTGGAATGTTGGTCCAAATAATTTTTATTTTTTGAAAAGTTGTTTTACCAACTCAATGATTATTCATGAAACGAAAATAGAATATGAACTAAACAGTTAAAACTTGGAGCTTGTATTAACTCGTGCATATCAGTGTCAAATAAAATGTCGATTATTCACTCGATTTAATCCATATATCTTCCCCAGTTTTAAAACTAGATGCATCATTCATAGACAGAATAATACTATTTGGGGCGTAGAAAATTCATAAAAAGATATATGTTTATATTTTGTGGGCGCAAAAATGCATATCCCCCTACAAAGATAGAGCCGAAAACTTTTAGGCACGCCCATAAATTAAAAAAATCAATATTTTTGAAAAACACTTACAACAAAATAAATGTTGCAGACTTGGTTTCAAGCGACTGCATATTCCTGCAGTCGGATTATAATCCCAATTGCATTAGTATTGATTTAAAAATGATTTGATCCATTGATGTAAGTCACCATTTAATATCTATTTTGACCAAGCACAAACTGTCCGACTCTGGAAAGCTAATCAAACTTGGAAGGCAATAAAAATCGTATTTTATGTCAGAATAATGTACATTGTAATATATGTACATCCATCTATATCAATCAATCATTCCGCTGGCAATATAACTTGCGCTATTTCTCTTGTCGCATGTCTCTTGTCTGTTCGGTTGCTGTTGTCAGACACAGCGGCATCATTAGGCTTGCAGCATTTCAGAATTTCAGCAACAACTCTGGTTTGCAGCACTCGCAAACTAACTTTGAAACTTTCTAATAAAATAGCCCTAGACCGTTACAACGCTACTAGACGCCGAAAGGTCCAATGTGGCACGAAGGACTCCATGCCGGCCTCTCCAGCTAATGTCATTGCTGGCGGCAGAAGAAACGACCAAAACCGCAACAGCATCAGCGGCAGCACAAAGAGAGCGGCCGACAGGCGATAAGCGCCAACCAGTGTGGCCGCAGAAATAAAATTAAAACAAAAAAGTTAAACAAAAACAACAACAAAAAGAAACACGAAAACTCGCAACTCGAAACAAGCGCCTAAGGTAAGCGCCCTGCGATTTTGATCTTTGCCTTTTATACCCTATACTTTTTGTAAATATGAAAACCCGTGTGTTATGATTTTTGTGCACATGTATGGAAGAGACAGACTGTAAAAACTAATCCTCGATTTCCTTAATATCGATAAATATAAATAATAGAAAAAAATAAATATATTTATATATGTTACGGCAGCTCACAGCTGGGGTATACGGTATCTCCTAGTCGGGCACTCTCGACTAGAGCACTCTTAGTTGTTTTGCTTATGCAAATTTGTTTATCTGTTTGTTAAAATTTATCAAACACACACACCCTTCTTTTTTTTGCGGCGCTTTGCATTACAAGTTCAACTTTTGTTTGTTTGTTCGCTGGTCCAGTTTGAGGTTATTAACATTGAAATAAATTCATGCCCTGCTCCTGCCGCTGCAGTCTACGGTCGTTCATTTATTTACACTGCTCAAATAACAAATTTAAATATATTTTTTTGGGCTTTTCGTTGTTGTTGTAAAGAAATTGTTACAAGGTCAATTGTTTGCTGAGTGAGCGTGAAATATTTACGGGTTTTTACTCGCAATATGCCCGTGTGATGGAATATATTTAATTTCAATTACAATTTTAAATTTTTTCGGCATCTTTGACGCACCCGTGCCCCACACACACACACACACACACAGACACACATGCACGCACGCACACTTAAAAAAAACGGTTGCTTGCTGTAATTTCCGGTTCCGTTTTGCAAGTAATGGGCGCCTGTCTGTGTGTGAGAGCGTGATATTTTTGATTGTATTCAATTTAGAGGCATGGGAACATTTTATTTTTTCTTTTTTGATGACACGGAGTGAAGAACGGGAGTGATTAAACATTAGTGCCTGTAATTTCACATTAAGCTATTTTTTTTTTTAGGATTTTTTAGCAGTAATTAAGAAATTTGAGTGTTTGTTGTTAGTCAACACTTGTGAATTTATTACTAATTATTATTTTTAATTTATACAAATTATACAAAATCTGTGTATTTTTTTTTTAATTTTACGTTTCTGAAAACAATAGCATTTGGACATCTTGGAGAATTATGTGACCTTAATTGGAAAATACAAACGACATAGTTGGGTTTCTAGGTGCACAGCCCTTTCCTCGCCTTCGAAATGAGTCATTTTTCACAAGCTTATAAATCAATCGTTCAACTTTCCCATAAACCAGGCAAACTAATCGTTGCCCCCTTATTAACTTGTATCCTACTTTGCTTATTCACATTAATTACATCGAATGACGATTTAATTAGTTTAATTGCCTGAACGTCATCGAAAAAATGTATATACATATATTCAATATAATCGAATGACGTTACATTCCGCCCACCTGCATTTCGATTTTCATATTAAATGCTGTGTGGTTTATCGATTAGCGATCATCTATTTTCGGCTTCTTACGGTATATTTAATTAGCGGTATATTTAATTTAGCACAGTGTCTAAATTTACAATTGCTGGCCGCTATGTGGCATTTATTTCTGATACTGAACTTTGCATGCAACAAGCTGTTCCGGTTGCACAGTCATCACTGGAATTGAGAACTTGAACTGGCTCAATTGGCACTTTCCATTGGAGAATTTTTATGGTTTTTTTTTATACTTTTTTTCCGCTCAATTAAATGGGTAGATTGTTAGGAAAGACAATAGCAAATGATAATGATGTATACATGTATACCCTATAATATTATATAAAATTTTTTTTGAATTGAACTGGAAGTGCATCTCACTGAGCGTTCCAGTCAGCCTAATAGTATGCAATGTTATTGTTTACGCGTTTATTTTAACAATAATTGTAAGAATTATGAAGAGACAAACAATTTCAACTTGAATAAAAAGGTCTTAAAAATTTTTTTTTCAAAATAACACAGTTTTCGATATCTATTTCATTTAGTATAGCCTAACACACCCTTTAGAAAGCTTTGCTTACAGAGTATAACAATGGAACGGAGATTATAATTCTGTGGCAATTATATGTTGCAATTATTGCATCGATTTGCAATTAGTTGCGTCAGAATGACAACGCACAAAGCTAAATATCTCGGGGAAATCCAAATAAAATTGTAGAGATCCTCAGAGAGGTAACGAGATAGGGGCAATTACATTTACAGTTTATGCCGGCAGCAACAAGTGGTCCAAAGAGAGCGAGACGCACATGCACACTTAAAAAAGGAAAGAGCGCGAGCGAGAGAATGAAACCGAGGAGAGCGACCAAGCACAAAGAGCATAACAGCGCCCTAACAGAGTGTTGCTGGCACGGGCAACATTGTCTCGCAACATTGTGTCTCAACATGTCAGCCCATGTGCCCAGCCGACGCATAACATACAGGCACACACACACACACAAAATCAAATAAAGCGTATGCATGTTAAGTTTAACATGCTTGAAACATAGCAGACGCGAACAACAGTCAACAACATTCAACAAGAGCCAAACAATGTTGCAGAGGTAAGAGGGTCGCTCTCAGAGTTTCTTGCAAATACGGTATAAAAAACAAAACCGGATTCACGAGTGCAACAGTTTCAATCTGAACAGCGTGGCGAGCAGGTCATTTTTTTTCCCTTGAAAGAGACAACTTGTAGCATAGATATCCCGAGATATTTTTTACTTTTCAAAGATCATGTAAGCACGCAGAAAAAACACGTATTTCAACAAAAAATAAAAATCAACAATAAGTGCAAACAAAACAAGTGCTAATTGCAATTTTTGCATATATATGCAAAAATAAATATTTTTTTTAAATAATAAATTAACATCAAGTGCAATCAATAAAATATCTAAAATCTAACGAAAGGTGAACGTTGGAAATTTTTAAATTTGAAATCACGGGACGTTAAATAACGCACAATACGGCGCGACCGCAATTAACGAAATTACTAAAAAATATAAAAAAAATAAATAATAAAAATGTAAAAAAAAGGAGTCATAAAAAAGTTGCAAAAAAAAAATTAAATTGTTTTCTTTAGTGTATTTTGTGCATTGTGGAAAAGTACCGCGCGAATAATTGTTGCTGTCTTATGATTATGTTTATTATTATTATTATTTGCATTTTTTATGTATGTTTTTCGTTGCTGTTGCTGTTTAAATATATTTGTATACATATGTATGTATAGGAAACTTGGCTTCTTCATAATTTCACATGTCAAATACCAAATTCGAATACCAAAATAACAAATACCAATTGCTGCTTATCGCGACGTTTTAATCTGTGTGCGCAGGTCGTTGCATACGTGTGTGTGTGTGTGTGCTGGTGTGTGTGTGTGTGTGTGTAAAAGGGGACTACCTGCTGCGCCTGCGCCCCGAGCATCTTGTCAGTGTGTCGTCATCTCTTGGCCATATCCATAACCAAATCAATGCCGACCGGCATTGCCCTGCCCAGCACATTGTTGTTGTCGTTTTCTTTCTTTTCGCATTATGTTGCCACCTTGTTGCACGCACACACACACACGCACACAAAGAGGACGCCGACGCTGACTCTTTGAGCCACGTTTCCCAGTGTTGCTGCTATCGTTGTTGTTGTTGTTGTTGTTGTACATTTTTGACATTGTTTCTTTTCTTTTTGGCTCTGTTGCCATGAGAGGGTGCGCCAACAACACCAACACTCACACACACACACACAGGCAAGACAACTTTCGTTGATATTTTATTGGGCGATGATGTCATAAGTTCTTATTGGTGCGTGAAGAGCTGGAATAAAAAAAGGGCACAGGCAAGCCGCGCATAGGGACGATACTGCCAGGCATTATTTATTATTTTTTGTATTTTTTTATGCTTTTTTTGCTGAGCGCGTTTCCTAGAAATCAAAAAAATATTGGTTGGCGCGTTTTGCCAATATATACATATATATGTATGTTTTTGTTGCCACACAAACGCGCGCGCGCTTGCAACAGGAAATATACAATACATATATAATATGCTTAAGCACACACACACGCACACATA
>SCDS01001792.1:968-14932 GCA_004149465.1 Drosophila nigromelanica
TGTGAAAAAAACAAAACTGAATGCTTATAAAATCGACAACATAAGTAAAATATCATAAATATGAAACGGCGAATGGAAGAGAGAAAAAGATAATAGTAAAAGACTTTTAGTTGCAAATAAGTTTTGTACATAAATTATATGCCCAAATATTTTGATTGAAGTTTAATAGATACACTCAATGAAAATCACTGTCTTAAAGTCGTACCATTTTTAATTTTTATACTCGTTCACGATGCATTTTTGAAAAAAAAAAATTTCGAAACAATTTATTTTCTCAAAATTTAAAATGCGGGTTGGCATTTTTAATCGATTTTGCTGGCCACAAATAGTATTAAAAAACAACATTTATTCTTATTCTGAAAGGGTCAAATTTGTTGACGAAAATCATGGCAAAGTTGAGGAAAATTTTGACCCATAGATATCATATTTCAAAAACCCATAAATTTGTCAAAACTGAACAGATTGATAGCGTTCTGGTCCTGATTTTTCATTTAGATCTATTCCACATTTAAAATCAATGCATTTTTGAAAATACAATTTTTGGGAAAAAAGTCCTCATATCCAAAAAAAAAAAAATGTTTGTTTCAAAATTTAGAATTGCGATTTTCTCTTTTTAATAGATTGTATTTGTCATAATTAATTAGAGATTAATTCTGCATTGCACAAATAAGGCCTGGCTGTATGTTTTATTACACTGTGGACGAGTACTGCGCTGTCGGTTACACCCGACTGCAACGTTTTTACTTGTTTTTAATTCCAATATTTTGGAATTTTCAATTTTTGAAAAATGTTTATTTAAATGAGAATTTTGTCCTCAAGAAAATGTCTCACCCTGGCCAAACTTGAAAGTTGCAAGGATTCATTAAGGGTAGTTTGAATAAAAGCAAACTGGTGGACAAAGAGTCTGATCATGATATACATATAATCACTTATGATGTCGGATATATCATCAATGTGTTTAAAAAACATAATATACTTCGTTCACGAAGTGAAAAATAGTATATTGGGCTTGTGCAATGTTTGTCTTGATGTGCGTTTAATTTTATAAGTAATTTAAATTAAATTTATATATCTCCCTCAGTTTTAAAGATAAAGTCCCCAAATTTGCAAACAGATAACTAATGACCTATCAATATTAAAAAAAAAAATAAATAAAAAATAATGAAGAAAATTTTCGGTTGCTTTAATCATTTATTATGTGAGTTTTGTCTTCTTACCTGTTCTCAGTGAAGGATTTTATTTTATAAAGGCGCAGCAATTCTGCTTGTTTAACGTGTCTTTTTTTGATTAAATGTTACATTTAGAAAGCGTTAACAATTCATTCATGTGTGCGGAGCGTTGAATGATCTTTGTGGCAGTTGTGTTGGACTAGAGTATTTTGTTCTGCATGGTACTGGAAGCTGTGCCGAGCTCTTCTGTTCTGTTCTGTTATTGCAAGCGACGGAATCATTTTAATTGAAGCCCCTGCGCTGCAGGTAGGAGGGCAGCGGCAACCGCCGGTTTGGCCAAAGCGTCCTTGGTGTGGATGGGACGTTGTCATCATTTGCATCATCGACCAGAATGTTTACGTACTCTGGATACGGCGGCTCGATCCACCTACCGTTCCAGTACTCAACGGCGCAGCGGCAATTCGGGCAGTTATTATTTTCATTGATCCAATTGCGCAAGCAATCCTTGTGGAACCAGTGATCGCATGTCAGACGGTAGATGGCCGACAGTCCGCCAGACTTCAAACTTTCCAAACAAATCGTGCACATTGATTCCTCCGGCATTCGATAGTACGCCCATTTTCGCATAAGATAAGCCAGGTAAGCTTTAAGACGAAAGAGTAACAGGATAATAATTAGTAAAGCCGGCACGATTACCGTTCCAAAGAAAAACATAAATCCGAAATCTTCCAATGGACCCATTGTGTTTGAACTGAGTTTTGAGAAATTGATTTTTTTTTTTTTGGTTAAATTCTATTTTGACAATGTTCTACCTTAAAGCAAGAAAAGTGAATGACTACTATTATTTTATTTTATTACTGAACATCATTTCTGTGTTGCTACGATTACAAAAACAAAACAAAAACAGGAGACAGCGAAACTAAACCCAATAACCCAGAAAGGATAAAACTTGAAAGAAAACACACTCTTATTCAAAATTTTTGCCGATGAAGATTAAACATTTTTTGAAAATCTGAGCAAATTTTTAAAACAACTAAATTTTTATTTCAATGCCACCCCAGGTATAATTTAATATCCAGCAGTAACTTCTTCTAAACTAAAAATTGTAAATATGTTCTCTAATACAAGCTATCCGCTAATTTAATAATATTTGCCCAATCTCCAACATTGGTTATTTATTTTAGATATACTTATAAATATTTACCAACGGTTTTCCAACCTCCATTTCAATTGTATTTCACATGACCTCAGATATCAGTGACATATGTTGGTTGTCAAAAAACTTACCCTGGTTTTTTTTAGAATTACTTGTTGCACATTATAGCACCCTCGGCATTAACGTTATAACAAAGTATTTGATAAATTCTGCACATTAAAAAACACTGTCGAAAATAATTGTATATGTTTCTTTATATAATATTTTATTTAGATTTATATATATTATTAAAAAAGAATATATATAAATAAAATTAGGGTTTAATTTGTATCAATTCAAAAACGGCTATAAATAATTTTAATTAGCGAGAGAATGCCCTCACTATTGGCTCTATTTGTAATCGATAGCTATCGTTAGCTGTCGCTGTGGCGATAGTTGTTCAGCTGTCTGGCAACCTTCCAGCTGACAAACGTTTGTTTGCTTGTGATTTTATTCATTTATTCGTATTCACATTATGGCCGAAACACCGAAGACGCCCAGCACGCCGGGCAGTCAAGCCATGGAAATGGCCAAGGCGCAGAACACTGCTCTGGCCGAATTCAAGCGTCCATTGGACAGGAGTGGCGACCGTCGAAAAACTAAACCCAAGATCTTAACCGAAGAGCGCTACATTGAGGAGATGTCCAAGATCATACAGCGGGACTTTTTCCCGGACTTGGAGCGGCTGCGCGCCCAAAACGACTATCTGGACGCAGAGTCGCGACGTGATTTTCTGCAAATGGCCGAAATACGGGCGCGCTACAGCCTGGGCCGCCTCTCCAGCACGGGCAACAGACGCGGCTCGAACAGTCGCCACAACAGTAAGTTGCTTACCAGCCGAGTTTCTATGTCACTTAATGCATTCTCCTCTGCTGCAGCGATGTCACCAGCCACATTCGAAACGCCTCTGAGCACAGCCAATGGCAGCGCAACACCGCGTCTGCAAACGCCGCTCTCGGAGAGCAGCTGCAGCAGCAGTCAGAGCGTTGTCGAGGGCGGTAAACAGGATGGCATTGTGCGTAAAATGTCGCTCGATGCATTTCTGCAGCACTACACCAGCGAGGACAATCAAAGTTTTCAGGAAATAATTGAGACGGCCGAGGCGAAGCTGCGCCAGAAGTACGCCGTGCTGTACAACCACGAGAAGCTGTCCGCAGAGCAGCTCCAGCAGGCGCTAATGTTGCCCAGCATTGAGCAGCAGTTTGATGCACCCGATCCGTTGCGCAAAATCGAGACCTGGAAATACACGAACATGAATTCGGTCATGTACGTGCCCGATGGCGTTGAGCTGACCGAACAGGAACGCGTCCAGCTCGCCGAACGCAAGCAGAGCATTCAGCACAACGCCACCCGACTCTCAACCACATGCCAGCCCGAAAAGCAGGCCAGCAATACGGCTGGCGATGCCAATGGCAGCAGTGCAGCTGGCGAAGAGGTCGTCGGTACAGGTACGCCACGAATCCGTGGCTTCGACCTGTTGCGCTCACCATCGCCGCGGCCGGGAGAGGCCTTCTCACCGATCATGACCTGGGGCGAGATCGATGGCACGCCCTTTCGCCTCGATGGTGGCGATACGCCGCTCCGGAACATGCCCGGACCCTCGTTCCACATCAACGAGAACTCGCGCCGGGAGAACATTGCCATCGCGCTCGCCGAGAAGGTCAGCGAGAAGATGCGCAACCAGAAGCAGCAGGCCCTAAACACCGCACGCCGCAACATTGGCTCGCCCCTTGTCCGCTCCAGCATTGAGCGTCTGGCCAGCATGTCGCCGGCCGCACGTCGCCTCGCCACCGGCAAACTGGGCCTACGCAGCCACACGCCGTCAATGACGCCATCGCCAACGATGCGCAAGCGCAAGATTACGCCGAGTGTGGTGCGCAAACAGACGCCGATCAAGGCCAGCACTGGGACTGGAACTGTTATTGGCTCTGCCACGCCCATCGATACAGGCTCTACTCTGACGGATGATCTGCTGAAGATACCAGCCAAAAGACGAAGCGCAGCCGCCGATTTCTTTTAAGAATATATATAACCTGTTTATCGAGCTTTTCTCTACTTTGTTTTATTTAATTGCGATTAACGTTAGCTTAATTCTAAACCCCTTGTACCGGAAAAATGTTAAGTAGCTGGATTTGTGGTCAACTAATCGCGGTAGTCCACGTGATCGCCCGATTGGAACTTTTGTGCCTGCAGCACCTGGACAAACTTGAGCACCGTCTGCTGTGGTGTGAGCATCGACTTGGACTCGCGCTGCTCCCTGAATGCAGCCGCCAGTTGCGGATCGTGTGACTCACTCTGCACCTGGAGCGTCATCTGTGTATCGATAACGCCCGGCGCATAGTTGATCACCAACGTTTCCGGCGAGGGCTCCTCCAGTGCCAGCACACGGAAGTACATCTCACGCGCCGCCTTCACCGTACAGTAGTACGTCATAGAGGAGAACGGCTCCAGGGCCGCCAATGTGCTGAGATTCACAACTAGCTTCGGAATGCCGGCAAAAGCGCGCATGAACTCAGCGTTCAGTGCCAGCGTCGAGAACAAATTGATGTGATAATACTGCTCCAGTGTCTCGGTGTCGCCCACTTCCCTGGCATGCTTGGAGGTGTCGCCCAGCGTTCCAGCATTGTGCACGACAATGGCGCGCTCCAACTGTTTCGCAATTCCGCCGTGAAGCGTTTCAGCCAGAATGCGTGCAAAGTCGGATGCCTTGGACGTGGCCAGCTCCAATGAGTAGGTATGCACCGACAGCTCTGCGTGCTCAGCCAAAATCGATGTTTTGGTCTCCGCCAGCAGCGGCTCGCTGCGGCCCAACAACACCACAACGGAGCCAGCGGACTTAACGTGACCCGACAGCTGCTGGGCCAGCTCCCGGCCAATGCCACGCGAGGCGCCCGTCACCAGCAGATAAGTGCGCTGATCCAGATTCATGGCGAATGGCAAGTTTAGTGCAGACTCCAAACACGCGGCGTCAACAGTTGGTTGCAATTTAACGACTGTCCGTTCAAGGCAGCTTTCAAGCAGCCCCGTCGAAAGCTTTTAAGTGTGTCTTTGTTTGTGTGTGTGTGTGTGTACATACATATATAAATGCGTAAGGCTGGCAATTCTTTTATGAGGTTATGACACTTGTTAGTTTTATGTTCGCTCATTATTAAAACGACTATCAAGTGTCATCTATCCCTTTTCGCTTTTGTTGTGCCTTTGGATTTTCCCTGCTCGGTTTAGAAAATTTTGCTTTTCAGTTTTCAATCGCACATTTGTACATATGTACATAAATATCTATGTACATATATAAATAGCTTTGTCTGATTAGTTTTGCGAGCAGATTCGCTGGGAATGACATCGACATACTATAAAGGTTATCGGCGCTACATGTTGTTCGCTTTTAAATGATAATTGTTTATTAATTGTCGCACTTAAGATCGCATAATAAAGACCAGTAAATGAATTTAAACAACAGCCGCTTATCATCTGGCAGTGCGGAATGCACTTGCAACTTGTCAAGGTCAAACAGCATCAAGCGTTAAGTCGGACCTGAATTCAAGTCGCGGTATGCATACAGTGGCTTACGGCTTAATTCAGCCAGCGCCTAAATAAACAACTAAATTGAAATATTTATCAAAATTATATGAATACATTTTGTAGGTCTAATGTTATAACAATGAATGATAATTTTTTCTTCTTATGATTAATTTTATTTTCTTCTACTTTGTAAAATAATAAATAAATAATTTCATTTTATATATTAAAAATATTTAACTAAATAAAAAAATGCATACCCTTAACACAGCAATCGAACGTTGTCAAAGCCTGGATTTACTATCGATAGTTTCTAAACTTTCATATATCTAAATAAAAAAAGTTTTTTTCAGTGTATTTGGCAGCGACAACAAAAACCGCTTTAGATTTGCTTCATTTAATGAGAATTGCAAAAATTATAAATTAAGCTAGCTAATGAAACTTTAGCCGAACAAAGCAGATCGATTGACACACAGAACCATAAATCCCACAAACTGACAAAGCTAAGTGCTTTTTACTACGATTACGATAGATTTTAAATAAAATGTGTGTGAGTGGAACGTAATGAGAATGACTATACAGGTATATATACATTGTATGTTTATATACATTGCATATAGGCACAGCCTCCTAGCGACTGTATACACTCTTTAATTATAATGCAATGGGTCATTTGCCTCGCGCATAAAAAAAGCAACGTTGTTGCTGGCCCGGCAATTTTAATTGGTTCTTATCAGTGATGGAGCTGCGTGTGTCTAAAGATTTAACGGTGTTTGTGAATGGTTCAGCAACACTGGCGATTGCGATCGCTGCCGCTAAGCTTTGAGTCATGCAAAAAAAACAAAAAAAAAAACAACTAAAAACAGTGAGAACGAGACGGATAAGGCTTTCCAATAACCCAATTACATTTTCAGAGTGGCCAAGTATTCTAAAATAACTCAACGGCTTTACCTAAAATACTGCTTAGTTTCAATTGAGAGCTTATATTTCTCAAAACAAATTTCTGGCCGCTATTACCGATTGCATGAATAATAAAATAAAAATATATGTACACTTTTGAAATATTGAAATATCCCCGTGTGAGCTTTATCTCGCATCACAATCAGAGAGCTAAAAAACTGCTGTTGATTTTTCAGTCCCATCACGAAACAATTCTTGTTGCCAACTGGTTTGCTTTTAAATGTTTTTTTTTTTCTATTTACAATCTTTTGAGATAATGAGGTAATTAATTTAAACCCTTGAGGGAGTCACAGGCTGTGCGGAGAATTTAGCGCGCTTGGCATTGTGACGTCACAAATTCGAAATCAAAGATATTTTCGCATTTAAAGTGGTTTAACTATCAAAATAGTTAAGCAAACTTGATGAAACTTGGCATAGCTCTGTATTCTTAATACAGACATCCCATAGGCTAGAAGAGTACAGATCCTGATTAGCCGGTCCCGCCCAATACAAATAAATAATAAAGAATGCTTGTTTGTGTTTCGTTTTCATGCGTTCCGTTTGCGTAACACGCGCATTGTACCGTTAGTCGCGCAGGGGTCGTCAGCCAAGTTTTATTAATTACCGTTTGCATTTGGACAAAATCTAGAATCGCTTCGTCGGCCGTGTTTAGATGCGTGTCTGCAGCAGTGCGTGTCAGTGCGAACCAGCTCCAAGAATGGTCCGGTGGATGCACCGACCACGACTGCATTGCTACTCATAAGAAGAAGGTGTCGTAGTAGTCGACATCGTGGCCGGACACAAAGGCGGTATCCTCCAGAATGTTGATCAGCTTAAGCGTCGCCTGCAGCGGCTGCACGCGCGGCAATTGCCGCTGCTGTCCCATCGGAATCAGCTCCTCCGGCTCGACAATGTTGCCGTTCAGATCGCACTGGGTTTGGTGCGTCTTCAATAAGCCCGGCGCATAGCGGCCATCGAACGGAAGTACATGTCGCGGGCCCGTTTGCACGAGCAGAGCAGTGTGCTGTAGACCAGCGGACGCACCTGCAGCGAGGAGGTGACATTGATCGCCACCTTCTCAATGCCCGCCAGCGCAACGGAGTTCAGCCAGCGTTGGTTCAATGCCACCGGAGCGTACAGCTGCCGCTGCACGTAATCGGTCCAGGCCTGGGCCGTCTGCGGCTCCTGCAGCACATCGGTGGCGGCATCGCCCTCGTTGTGCACGATGATGGTGCGCTCGAAGTCGAGGTGACCACATTGGCGCAGGCCCAGCTCCAGCAGCTGAGCGCCATTGCTGTGCCGTGCGTCCAGGAGGCCGGTGATTATTTGTACCGCATCCGGTTTCAATTGCTGCTTCAGTTGCTTCTCCAGCGATTGCAGTTGCTGCTGACTGTCGTCCAGGATGAGCAGCACCGAGTTGGCCGCCAGGCGGACGCACAGCTCCTCGGCCAGAGTCTGGCCCAGCGAGTTGGAGCCGCCGCTCAAAACCAGAAACGTGCGCGCATTTAAATCCATTCTCTTTGCTGCCATATTCAGTTTAAATAGGATATAGACTGACGATTCTTCTCGGTGCTGCTGCTGATGCTGTTGCTGCTGCTGCTGCTGCTGCTGCTGCTGCTAATGTTCCGAACACTTGCGACTGTTCGACTGTACTAAACCGACGGCTGTGCACCAGGCTCGCAGCTAGACTCGGCTCCGAGCTGATAAGCGGGTCTGTGAACCACGTGTGCCGTTTATATAGAATCTTTAATTGAATTTGTGTCTGAAACAGTCGAGATTGTTTCAGGTTGACTGTACGACGATCTGTGTCTGTCTCTCTGTCTATCTGCTGTCCGCCAGCGATGTATCTTTCCGTGTTCGCCACTCTGAGCTCGCCAATTCGCGCGCTTTGCGCTTTTATACTGCTCCCGCTTGGTGATAACGATGACGACAGACGGACAGACAGACAGACAGACAGACGTACAAACTGTTTACGGCATTTCCCTCGATTCGGTTGCCGTGCGCGTCCATTGCGGGCCGTGGGCATGGCCATTTTTTAACTAACCAATTGGGAGGCAATCGCTCGCGACACGCGCTCAGCTGCTGATCACCGATTCAGTTGGTCATTAATTTGTTGTTGTTGTTGTTGTTGTTTTTTTATGGATTTTTGCATATCACTTCGAATATGTTGACTGGTGATTTTTTTTTGCGGCCTAGACAGTAAAAAGAAGAAGGTGTCGCATGTTATGTACCAAATTTAAGGCTTTTTTTCATTCAATACATATTTTTTCAACGAATTACAAATTTGGGTTTTTTTGAATAAAAATTTATTTATTTTTTAAATATATTTTATTATTTTTCAAGAACAAATATTCTTTGTAAATACATATGTACATATATTTAAAACCCTTATCTGTTAAAATGAACATTTCAAAATCAGAGTCAGGATTCCAAGTGCATTAACTCCATATGAAAATTATTTTTATATTTGTATTATTTTAATATTGTTATTATTGTTATTGTTAGCATGGGATTCGAACCAGTAACCTCGTTGTTTAGATGCCCCACTTATCTATCCAGCATTATATTATTTGGTTTTTAATGTCAATGTAAGAAGTTAATATAGTTAAGTTAATATAATATAAAAATAGGTAACATATTAAATTGTTATTCTGAAAATTAAAAAAAAAACCCCTGTTTTCATATTTAACAGAACTTGAAAAAAGGCAATAAAATTTAAATTAAGTGCGTTTAACTAGTAAACATTTCTAAACGTTATTCTTAAAAATCAAAATAATAATTTCCAATTTTTCCTTAACAAGCTTCGAACAGATTTCATATATAACGGAACTTGATAAACATCGTATAGTCGTTATATAGTTAACACTATAATCCGCCTATCGATTACTTAATATATACACATGCCGTTATGATGACAAAAAAATCAATTTTAAATATAGTCTATTTTGACCTATTATGATCGCTTTCTTAAATTATCAAAAACTGATCTTCTGTTTTAATTGTCTTCCACGTGCTTACATTAGGGTATATGCAATATATATATATATATGTATATGTATAAATATATAAATTGTGCGCACCAATTTGAAATGTGCATTAAACAACGTGATTATATTTTATATATTTTATATATTTTTTCATTCGTAACATTAGCATTCGAATATAGCTTTTGTGTGGCTGTATTATGAAAATTAACGTATTATGTTATGTGTATTTTTTGCTAAAATCGATTTCGCAACTATGTAGATACTTGTTTTCAGTGTATTATTTGCAATCATGTACATACTAGTTATTTGCTGCGCAGCAGCCACAAACAAATCAACATCGCATATTCGAAAATCCCATCACACCAAATACTTGAAAACTGGGTCAATGGCCTAATTCGGCTCCTTGGACCAATAGAAATTGAAGACCCTGACGTTGAACTAAATTTGGGCGCGTCGCTAATCTCGGGAATCGTTCTCGCAGCCGCTCTCGATTTTTGCACAACTTTTTGACAGCAGCATCGACGCGGGCGTCGATTTCAACGTTGACGTTGACGTCGACGTCGACGTCGACATCGGCAGCGACGGCGCAAACGAAAGCAGCGCTAGCGATATGAATTTCATGGAATTTGCCCAAAGTTGGCGCGAATTTGTGGATTTATCAACACATCGCCCAGTTTGGACGTTGGGTCACTGGGCACGTGCAGCTGCTGCCAAAGCGAAAGCAGCAGATGAACCTGTGGCCCAGAGCGCGACCCTGGCGCGTCGCAATGAGAAAGTGTCCCCGCGATGCTGCAATATTCCGCTTTTTATATCGAATCGCAGTTGGCAGCAGCAAGAGTAGCAATAGTAAACACAAATAAGAACAAGAAAAACACACTACTGCACAACAACAACAACGACAACAACAACAACGTGGAGCGAGCTTTTGATCTTGGGTATAAAACGTGTGGGTCGCTTCGGTGTCAATTCAAACGGTTAACGAGCGCAGAGCAGCACGCGACCGATAAGAGAAGAAACCCCAGTACACACTATATTAATAACAATAACAATAATAATCATAAGATGAACGTCTGCAAGTTGTTGTTGTCTCTGCTGCTGGTGATGCTCTGCAGCCAGGGCGTAAGTGTAGCGTAGAGAAAACAATAGGGATTCCATTTATTAACTCTTTGTATTTTATCTATCGATTTGCAGCTGCTTGGTGCCTGCGTCTGCTCGGAGAAGGGTATCGATTACTGCCAGGGTTGTCAGGGGGCGACGATAGTGCGGCCGAAGCCGCGCTATTATGAGCCCAGCCCGGTGAGCCTGTCGCCCATTGGGGACAATTGCTGGTGCAGCAAGCAGCTGATCGAGCCCGCCCAGCTGCCGAAGACCTGCAACAAAGTACGTGAGCTATTTCAATATATGCACGCGTTTAACAATTTACTGAGCCGACGCATGCTCGAGGGCGCCATCGAGGCGAAAACTATGGCGGCACAGCGTCTGGCCGAGCGGCTGCATCGCTTGGAGCATACGGACTGCCAAAAGAGGCGTGGCATTCAGATGCTGCCCGGCGGCAGCTATGGCTATAACCACCTGTGACTAACAAGCCCAGTGGCTAACACAACATAATCTTAAGAGCCCAGTACTAAACTAAACGTCCCAGCACATATTTACACACATACACATGCACGCACACATACATCCTATGAAGCAGCAGCAGCAGTAGCAGCAGCGATCAACATTTCCGCATGCAAACGCTATCAGCGCCAATAGCCCAAAAGCAGCAGCAGCAGCAGCAGCAAAGTTGAGCTTGCGTCATCATCAGTCGCCAACATCATCATCATCATCATCAGCAGCATCATTATCATCATGGACTTGGGTCGCTCTGTCGTCATTATCATCCCGTACGTGCGCGAAAACTCAATTACGATACACAGATACCCAAAACTCTCGTCATTTCCACAGAAGCCGCCATGCAAACCCACCTGCGGCTGCCAGCAGTGCGCCGATAGCAGCTACAGCAGCACCAGCTCCACCTATAACACGTAAGTGTAGTCCAAAAAACAAAAACCACAAGAAAAACCCAAAAGTCAATGAGGATTCAACTTTCAGCATTGGCTATGCGATGGAAAAGACGCAGGATGATAGCGCACCGGCGGATCCCATTAGCGTCAGTTTGGCTGCCCAGGCGGGCAAGGCGATCAATGTGCCGGAGGCGAAGCTGGCCTATGGGTTTGCCCAGAAGCCCGTGGATGGCCAGCAGAAGGTATTCTTCTCGACGGTGCCCGAGGAGAATCTGTTCAAGCTGAAGAGCGAGGTGATCACACTGAAGAAACGCAACTATGCGGCCAAGGAGGAGGACGAGGAGGAGTACCTCGAGGAAGAGGAGGAGCAGGTAGCCGATGATGAGTCACCGCCACAGTTGACATACAAGCAGCTCGGCTACGCAGCCGAACAGTTCAAGAATCCCAAATTCAAGAAGATCACCGCCAGCAAATCCACGTACAGCTCCAGCTACACCAACAACGAGAGCAGCTACGGCAAAGTGGCCGGCAAAGTGTCCGTTGACTGCGGCTTCAAGCCCGGTCGCATCGCATCCTATCGCAATGCCCGTCGCCAGGAGCTGGAAGGCAGCGGACTTGATTAGTTGGCCATGGCTGATTGGCCAAGTCTGTAAATAATTTTTGTATATTGATTAGCGATGTATGGATTAGTGTGTGCGTGTGTGTGTGTGTGCATGTAGTTAGTTAGTTCAAATCTTTAATTAGCTGTGTAACTTTTGGTAAGCATTCTAATAAAGTTCACACTTTTTTTAAAATTGATCAGCATTCAGATTCAATATAACAAAACGATCAAATAGAAATAGTGTACTTCAGAAATAATTATTCACGGCATATTCCGTTAAGCAACAAGATTACAAATTGGTTGTTTATGTATGGGTTCGGGAAGAAGAAGACCTGATATTGAAGCTGTCACTTAAGACTGGGCTTTTATATGATATGCATCTGGAACAGAACGCCCGATAATACTATTTTAACTTCCTTTCAACGGTAACATGACAACAACAACAAAACAAACAACAACAAAAACAACGTGTTTCCAAGTAAGTTTGCGATATGCTGTGTGGGATTGAGCGTTCATCATGCTCGTTTTGAAACTGAATAGAGTATATTGGATTTGTGCAACGTGTGCCCGTATTAATTAATCATTCAATCGCCGATATTGAAGAAATATATACTCGTATATACTCGATTTACTATGATATAGATTTGATTTCATCAAACAGATTAGTGATTGAAACAGATTAGCGGTGAACTCTAAAGATCGCAACAACAAACGTTTGGTTACGCCCACTGGAAGCACATCAATGTAATCTATCTTTTATCAGATAACTTAACTAAAAAACTAACTCATTGGTAATGCTGAATTCCTGGATTCGCGAATTAACTAGTTTATTTCACATGTTTATTATATATTTTTATTTAATTTTAGTTTATTGTATATTATTGTTATTACACTGCGTGAGAGTATTTCGCTGTCGATTACGCCCGACTGCAACGTTCTTATCAGCACTTAAAAAAATATATATATTTTTTGTATTGCCCGAAAAGTATGCAGCACATAAATTGCAGAAGATGACATAAAAAAAATGCAAGCCCACGCTTTCATGATGTACATACATCAGTCAGAAAATGCCTGTAACGGTCGAAATTTGAAGAGTGCTTGATATTTATTGAAATATCGATTAATCGATAGATCAGAGCTGTGACTGGCGCACAACAGAAAGCAGTGCCAAGCAGTTGGGCATCAAACACAAATGTAAATATTTATATTTTGATATTACTTTGTGTTTTAATGCCGCTTAGCCCCAAGTCCAACGCTCGCCTCGGCACTGAAATCAGCGAACGCTGGGAACATGACTTTTGACAGAAAACATCGCAAGTGCGAATTATTTGAAAAGGTCAGCGCGACCAGCAACAAGAACAACAACAACAGCAATAGTGAAAACTAAAACAACAACAACAACAAGAAGAAGAACAACAACATGGAGCTACATAAGAAAAAACATTGTTCAAGTTCAAGTTCAGCCACAGTCGTCGCCGCTGGCCAGAACAGACGCCGCTCCAGACGTGGTCGCTGGTTCTGCGTGAGAGATTGCACTGGATGGAGTCAAAGCCA
>SCDS01001793.1:0-14450 GCA_004149465.1 Drosophila nigromelanica
GGAAAAAGTTATAGCTAGTGATGAACAGTATTTTGAATAATATGGTTTGTACTAATTTTTCACAATAAGTTTTTGAAATCGAAAAAAAGCCTTTAAAACTTAATAATGGAAAGTACTACGAGGACCTTTGGTAAGTGAATTTTCATTAATAATATTTAAATAATAAGCAAATCACATTTTCTATATAATCTCAGTTTACTCTATTTCACTACTACTAAATATAAAATACGCTTTTCTGAATATTTAAAAAAAAAACAAGTAAGAACGCTGCAGTTGGGCGTTACCGACTGCGTTATACTCGTTCATGTTCTTAATTATTGTTTTTTTTTGAACATTTTCATCATTTTGTAATTTATGCGGCTTTAAAACTGTGGGAGATTCTTATTTTTGCGATTTGCGTTGGCGCAAGCACAAATTTTGAAAATTTTGAAAAAAAAATTTTTGGAAATGAGTAAGGGGGGAGTAGATTATATTTTACCATAAAAATTCTAAAAACATTTTATTTTCAAAAATGCATCAATTTTAAATGTAGAATCTAAAGGAAAAATAATGACAAAATGCCATCAAACATGAGAATCGGTTTAGTTTTGACAAAGTTATGGGTGTTTCAAAAATTTAACCTATACATGGCTTTACATGCCCAAATTTTTCTTAATTTTAGCATGATATTTGACAAAAAATTTGACCCCCTCAGAATCAAGGTATATGTTGATTTTTATACTATTTGTGACCATCAAAATCAATTAAAAACGAAAACTCGCAATTTTAAATTTTGAAAAAATTTTTTTTTCGGAAATGAGTAAGGGGGGAGTAGGTGATATTTTTCTAAAAATATTTTTAAAAAATTTATTTTCAAAAATGCATAAATTTAAAATGTAGAGTCGATTTAAATGAAAAATCATGACTAGAATGCCATTAAGCATGAAAATCGGTTTAGTTTTGACAAATTTATGGGTCTGTCAAATATGAGACTTATGGGTTGGAGAGCTTTATATGTTCAAATTTTTCTCGATTTGAATTTGGGAGCTATGAAACCTCTTTACACTTTATCTGACTCGGATATATGCGAGAATATATTCCAAGTGTCAAGTCTGTAGCTTTAATAACCGCGGGAAAATGCATTCATACGGACATACGGACGGAATTGATTTCAGGCGTGAATCAGTTGTATATGCCCAAACTTTGAAACGAATATTAAATGTAAATATTTTCGCATACCAGGCAGCTAAAGCTGTCTCAAGGTGGATTTTATGTGAAAGTGGGAGGCCACAGGGATTTATTAGTTGAGCTTCAGCAGAATTGTAATGCACGTTGTGGATTAGCGACTACTTGCAGCATGCGGCATGCAACAGCAGCAGCAACAGCAGCGGCAGCAGCCGATTAACGTCATCGTTGTTTCTAGTCGTATTGCAGACATGATATCGTATGTCAAAACTATAAGGTCGAGTCCTTCACCAACTTGAATTTGAGGACTTTACCTACATCATCAGCGGCAAGGCGCAAGGCGACACCAAAACTGTTCCCAGGGCACAGTTGTTGGTTGGTGCAACGTGTGGCACTGGCGCAGGCGCACGAATCTGGCCTATTGAGAGAAGCTTTTACTATGCCCCAAAAAATTGGCAGTGGCCTCCATGCAGGAAAGCTTAACAAAAAAGCTTAAAAACCCGTTAACTACGAGTTTTGTTTTTAAATTGAAAATATGAAAAAGATAATTTTGTTTAGATTGGTTTTTTTTTCTTTATTCATTTTGACAGCTAGACTTATGCTTAAGGTTATATGCTCTAAAAATATAGGGTATTTACTTAAATGCTAAACATTTTGCTATGCGCTGCTCATTAGTGTGTTTCTGTGTGTATGTGTGTGTATTTAGATAAAAAAGTGTGTGTTGAAATAGAATTCTTTCAAAAGAAGTTCATATATATATTTTTTTTTTGCACAATTTTGAATTGGTTTTTTATATTTTAAAATAGTTTTTGATAAATTCGTAATTTTGTCTAGTGCCCATTGAAATAAGTGCAAAGTAAGTGTAATTTTTTTCATTTTTAGTTTTTTTTTAATGAGCCTAGCTCCAAAAATTGAGTAAAAGTTTTAAAAACTACTTTTTGGGGAGATATGTGTGTTTGTGTGTGTTTTTGTGTTTGGGGGGTTTTTTTTGTACTTAACTAAATTTTAGCTACTGTGTAAACAAAAGTTCCCTATACTGCTTGGGTATGCAAAGCACACATATGGTTAATATATATATATATTGGAATACATGGAAATTGTTGTAGTTGTAATTAGATTTGACTGTTTTCTCATTTAAATTAATTTTTTTTGTTTTGTTTTTTTTTTGGCTAATACACACATTTATAAAATATGTTTCGCTGCAAGTTTCATTCGCTCGTTTCCAGCATTTGCATTTGCATTTGTTTTTGTTTTTTAGGCACTACATCACTTTTCACTATTAACTACCCACCCCCGTTTAACCGTTAACCAGGCTCGAAAGCCAATTAACAGCTTGCTGGCATTGGCCTTCACCCGACTTCTGCTCATTGTCTTGACGCCCGTCCGTCCGCCTGCCCGCCCGTCCGCCCGTCCACCTGTCCGCCTAGTACATGTGGTGCAGCGTATAGGGACAGCAGACCGCGTAGCTGGGCACTCGCGAATAGAGTCCGGACATGCCCTTCATGTGAACGTACTGAACTGGAGGTCGCAATATGCTCTGCTGCTTCTTGTCCTTTTTGGTTGATTTTGTGGAGCTGCTGCAGCGACTGCGACTGCTGCTGCTGCCGCTGCTGCTGCTGCTGTTGCTGCTGCTGCTGCTGCTGTTGTTGCCGCTGCTGTTGCTGCCGCTGCTGTTGTTCGGCGTCAGCGTTTTTTTGGCCATCATCAGCGAGGTCACGTCCCGTTGTGCCCGCAACTGACGCAGTGGTGTGCTGCTGCAGGACAGCGAACGGAGCGATGCCGTCGCCGTTGTGGCCGCCGATGCCGAAAAGTGCTGCAGCATGCGGCTAACCGACGAGGAGATCGAGATGCGACTCAGATGCAAACCAGACTTGCTGGCGGCCGACGCAGAACGTCGCTGCGGTTCGCTCGGTTTCATGCTGTGCTCCAGATTCTCATTCTCATCCACATTCTGTTGTTCCTCGTCCTCATCAACGTTGCTGCTGCTGCTGCTGCTACTGCTGCTGCTGCTGCTGCTACTGCTGTTCTCGTCGTAGTGATGCGGACGCAGTTGCTCCAAGGCGCTGCCGGGTCTGTAGACGGTTTCCACATAGATGTGACCGTTATTATCATAGAATTCCATGCCCGGCGAATACGAGGCCGACGAGGTGCGCGATGTGTTCTCCAGATCCAAACTGGAGCCGCCATTGAGCACCTCCAGGCAGCCATTGCGCGAGCCGCGCTCGTAGCTCAAACTGAACGAATCTGTGGACGAGCTGCGTATATCGTCCTGGCTGCTGTAAACGGTGTCCTGCTGATGATGATGGTGCTGGAAGTGCCTGCCCAGATGCCTGCTGAGCAACTGCAGCAGACTGCGCGATCTGGACAGCTTCTGGCCGCGAGAGCCGCGTTTCGGCTGCTTCAGCTGCTTGTCGCCCAGATCCATGGAGGAGCTGGTGGCGCTGCAATTGGAGCTCGACTTGGAGCTGGAATTGGAATTGGAATTGTTGGCTGGCACCGTATCCATTTGACGTTTGGCAAATTTGCTCTTTTTTTTTGATTTAATTCTTTGAAAATGTCACTTCAATTTATATTTTTGGTTGAGTTTTTTGTACTGTGGCAACTTGTGGCACGAGTTTCGCGACTGCTGGTCAGAGACTGCTGTGGCAGGCGTCGTTGCTGCCACTTTTATAGCTGCACTCAATGTCGAACGCTGCTCGCGTTTAACCTTCGTGCTCGTGGCTCGCAGCTCCTCGTCCTGGGCCACAACGAGGACACTTCGTGCGCTGCCTGCCACAGCGTCGAGCAGCGCGTCGAGCAGCGTCGCCAGTATCCAAGCAGCTCTTGTGGCAGCCACAACGTGAATTGTGCCTTGGCTCTCTGCCACACATTTACGTGCTGCGTGCTGCGTGCAACCTGTTGCCTGTTGCCCCAATAGAAAATAATAGAATTTATTAAGAATTTTCCGTTCCGTCAACGTGATTTCTGCTGTCGCCCTTTTTGGCCCATTGTTCGTTTGTGGCACACAACACAAAACGCAACCATTTTGCACTTTTTTGGGTTTTTAGCCAATTGACTCGGGTGTGTGGATTGGTAACGTGACCTTAACACGTCATACGGCCAACTTGGGGCAACTTGCCGATGCGGATGCGGATGCCTGAACTCGAACCTCGAGTCTGACGCGGCTGCTGGCTGATGCTGCAGTCAGACACGTGAAAATCCTGGCGCAGTTGACTGCCGACAAGTTGGGGACTGTTCCACTTATTCCTGTGCTGCGACACATGTCATGCATCCAATTCTCCGGAACTCTGTCAGCTACAAAGTGCCCATTCAATATCTTCCTCTCATAGATGAAAAACCCAATATTATTAAGAGATATTTGCTTATTAATATATTAGTATTAACATCAATATAATATTGTGATGCAGCTGTAAAAATACGAAGTTAAACGTTTTTTACCCTTAGCGAGTTCAAAACTTTAAATCTGTCTCTTATTTACACGTTGTTTGGTTTTCACATGAATTTAAATATTCTATCAATCATTTTCATAAATAAGAATCTCTTTTATTTGCACTGCTCACAAATTATTTTAAATTTTGCAATTTTAATTTTTCCTTTCAATATCAACGAATTTTTTTATTTGTTTTCCAAATCATAATTTATATTACATATTTATTAATTTATATAAAGCTAGCTTAAAGGTTATTGAGTTTATTAAATGTAATTAATACATTTTAAAAGTGAACTCTGATAAGAATTTTCACTATTGCCTATTTTTGTATAAAGTGGGGGTTTTTTAGGTTTCCATTTAGCTAATATCTTTTTTACCCAAATTTCTCGAGAACGCATTTATTTGTTTAAAAGAGATTCTTGGCTAGTATCCACAACAGAATAGTTGCTGTATCTAAAAATCGATTATTGAAGACGGTATTAAAATATCATCAATGTCAATGGAAATTGCTAACAAATCAAATTCTTATATGGCAAAAGTTTTCGTTTCACATTTCACAAACTTATTTTAATGTTAAGGTGAATTTCTTTAACAAAGTCGCTTCATCTCGCTAAACAACAGTTTAATCTACAGTCAAGCAAACTTCTAGGGAATGCTTAGCCATGTCTAATTTTTTTTTTTTTGTCCAACAGCCTTAAGCTCCTTGATTTCATACTTCCTTCACATCAGTCCAGGTTACGCTCTCAACCAAGTCGCCAGTCGGCTTTATATTTTCTGCCACACAATCTCTTATATCAGTTTACTGGCTAAAGTTAACTCATGGTTTTTTCATATATAATGTGTGCAATGGACAACATAAGGGAAACTGGAGAATCCTTGATTAATTGTTTCAATTGGCTCCAGTTGCGCCACGCACGTTGCTGGCACGCATCGCGCTTATGCATTTACCACTTGCCGCAGCTGCCCCAGTTGCTGCTGCCGTTGCTGCTCCAGTTGCTGCTGCTGCTGCTGTAAATAGTTCGAACTTGGCGTAATCGTCTTGCAACTTGTGACTAATGCCCACTGTGCTTACCTTACCTAAGTCCTTATTTCATTTCTAGCTTCTCTTTCGCAGGATTCTTAACACTCTTAAAAGCGGCACTCGACTGCCAGATACTCTGTTTACAAATTTGCAATTATATTAACTAGCAGTTCATTGGTATCCCCAGATGTTAAAATACAGTTGAGGAAAGTTTAACTTTAGTTAACCAAAAAGTTCATAAGTAGGAATTTAAGGATGTCTTTTTGAAGAAATCTAGCTTTCAAGGATTTGCCTTAGCAGTCATAATTTCATACATTGTTATATGGCTAAATCAAGATTTTTGTCTTATTTGTTCTCCTTTGTCACATATTTCTTAATTCAAGTCGCAAAAATATGTTCAAATTTAGCTATGCATTCAAGGATTCCTCACTCAAAGGCTTGATATATAACTAAATCTAGCTGCTTATCTTATTTGATTTCTGTCGCTATCTGTGGCACTTATTCGTTATTTTAGATATGCAATTTCTAACTCTCAACGTATAAATAAGGTAGTCTATAGCTGGTCAACATCTCTTTCCTCGAATGTTGCGAATACAAAAAAAAACTATGGAAATGTCACGTAGCAGCGGATTTGGTCACCTGTTGATTGGCTGCGATTTGGGTGGGTGTGGGTGGGAGACAGCAAATGTGCGTTTCTGTGGCGCCGCGGGGTGTTGGCCATTGGCAAATTGAAGTACGACGCATTACGACCCTATTTGTTTCTGTTTTGTGTTTATTATTTGTATTTTCAGTTGATGGATTTGCCAACCGCTGTGCGGGCATCAAAGCAGAAACGGGGTTAGCGACAATGCCCCGATGCCAATGTCGAGAGCGGCCCCAAAGCGCTGGCCGGGCGAATACGGTGCCGGATACGGTGCTGGATAGGGTGCCGGATAGGCTGCCTGATAGGTTGCCGGATAGGTTGCCGGATAGGGGTATCTGTAGGCGCCCGCATAGTAGTCAGCATTGTGCACTGGTCCAGCCACACCATAGTAGTTGTTGCTGTTGTACGTCTGTCCGGCCGGATACGTGTACGGTCGTTGGGCCTGCACGCCCAGGCCAACGGAGACCAGCGGCTTGGCCTTGACGCTGGCCAAGGCCAGCAGCATCAACTGCAATTGTTTTTAATGAGAATTATTTGAAACGTTTTTCAAGCTAATTGGAGATTTTCCTACCCAAATACAATTGCGCATTTTCTGTTGAGTGTTTTCAGTGAATTTTTAGAGAAGCTGCTTCCAGTGGCTTCCAGTTCTTGTTCTTGTCTGTTGTGGCATCTGCACTCCTGTGGCCCTTTTATACCAGGGCTCAGTGGTCTGATTGCCTGTTGGGCCGGTTTTGCCACATTTTGTTGCAAAGTGCATCTTCTTGCAACTAAATTCTAAATATACATTGTTGTCCAGTTCTTTTTCTTGGTACCTTAGCCACGCCCAGCTTTAAGCGAAACTTGTTTAACCATGTGAAACTGAATACCTCGGACCTGGTCCATCTACTAATAACTTCAATTAAATATTTCTTATTGCTTTGCATAATATTTGTCTGGACGCGACTCGTGTGCTCTTGTTTCATAAGCAAATGTCATGTCAGGCATTATTTTTTTGTCTGAGAAACCGACTAGCAAATGTTCTGCCTAATTGAATCCTATTGATACTGGAATTATTTATTACTATTAATTATTTATTTCTTATTAGATTTTGTTTAGTATGCATCTTTATTATTCCTATACAGAAGACATTGAACATTAATTCTAGCTGTAAATAAGTTGGTTGGATTTTATATTTTTATGTGTTAGTTAGTTTAATCCTATCAAGGTGCCTGGATTAAGTATTTTCAGTACAGTATGTTTGCCAGCCTCTTAATTCTTTTAGAACCCAAAAAAATACGTAAAACTATTATTCGAAATTATAAAAGAAAATCAAAAATTACAATTTATATTAAACGAATTCTAATATAGAATTTTCTAGCTTGAATGACTATTTTTTATGAGGACAACCTATCCCCCTCATATGAGTATATACTTTATCATACTTTCCCTTTTATATAATCTTTTCTACATAGTTTGCATCTTTATTTGATTAAAGATATACCAGCTGTAGGTTTACCTTAATCACAAATTCGTAAGGACCCCAAAAATTTGTGTGGATCCTTTGCAGCTGCTGATTGCTTTTGGGCAGTGTATAAAAAACCAATCAAACATTAATTAAATTATGCGATAATTTCGCCGGATAGGTTTCCGTGTACCATTTGCGTACGCATTCGTTGGGTCCGTTTCCAATTGCTGCCCAACCCGGCGGGACACGAATCCATGTGACCAGCGACGGGTCACGTTTTTCAACGTGCTGAAAGCAAAACGCAAAAGTTTCCAATGCAAAACAAAATAACACAAACAAGAGCAGAGTAAATGTTGAACTAGCGCAGCCGGTTTTAACTATCCGGTGAACTTATTGCGATTCCTACGGATTCCATGTGGAATCCCGTTCGCCTCTGACGTGGGCCACGCCCTAAACATCAACTAGAGCTTGGCTAATTCCCCCGATTTATTTTAAACGGGGTTCAAGGGTTAGGTCATCTGATATGGCCAAACTAGGAGCTATTGTCGCTGATCTCTCTGAGGCCAATAACTGCGGGTTCAATAGACCACACCGAGGGCAGGGAAATTGTTTTGACGTAAGTCGACAAGACAGGTTAACACTTTCATTGAATGGAGGCTGATAAACTTTATTCAAATTTCACGGATAATTATTTCCACCTAGATGAGATACTCGTAGGTCAGGGGCTGGTACTCGCTCCGATACTGTTGCTGATAGGAGCTGGGCGTCTCCACGCTGTGGAACACATGCGACTGGCTGCCCGGTGTCACCAGGCGAGTGTAGGCCAAAGGCAGCAGCCCAGCCCCAGAGCGGGCATAGGTCAAGGTGCCAGGTGCCGCATAGTAGCTGTAGCCGGGCGTATAGAGTATCTGATGGCCCAGCACCACCCCAAGCAAGCAGGCAAAGATGATGAGCTGCAAGAAGAATACATATATATATATAAATATATAGGGTATTAGATGTGTGCTCCCAACGACACTCACCAGCTTCATGTTCTAGTCGCGATCAACAACTGAATGCCATTTGATGCCTGGAGGTGCCTTTTATAGGCAGAGGAGGAACCTTCGCCGAGTCCATTGTCTGAATGCCAAGGTCAGAAAGGCATTTGCAGCGGCAATTTAGAAAGAAGCCCTTAACTCACTTTGAATGCCAACTGCAATTGCAATTGCACTTCACAGATCGATTGAATGCGATCCAAAGAAGACGGACTTCAACGCAAACCAGAACAACGCAGAACTTTGCTGACAACATATGCGCACGACTGTCAAATACTCTGTTTCTTAATCGTGGCTTTCACGTGTTTCGGTTAAAAATTTAAATTGATCTAAAAACAATTAAATTGTATAAAAGTGTTATTTTTATATAAAAAAAAAAACAAAAATATTATAAAATAGGCTCCTGAAATTTAAAATATAAAAAAAATAATAAATATATATTACATAAACATTTTTAAATTGAAAAATAAGTATCAACTTTTTTAAATCAACATTGATGCTGAAGCACAGCATCAATAATAATCAATAATAACAAATCATAAATGTCGTACAATTTATAAAAAAAACGTTATAGTTTTAAATTTGAATCATACATATATATATAAACTCAAAAATCGTGCATGTTTTGGGTGATATTTGTGATCCGTGCTTCCTCATTGTAGTATCGTGTTGGAAAAATATTCAAATACATATGTTAAAAATATTATATATTTATTATGTTATATCATCTCAACTATTTTGTACATAATATAAGTTTGGGATTTGAATCTGGATAAACACTTAGACAGCTAATCTTATATATTCAACTTCTCACACAATTTTATATGGGTATATATGCTTAGTTATTGCTTGCGTCGTATATACCCTTTCTTATGTCATTTTAAAACAGTGTATAAGGCGTTGCTCGCCCCTCTGCATTTCCAGATTGGATGCTGATCGTCGTGCCCGTCTGACAAGATAGGCTCAAACGACCTGCCACATAAATACGGCCCATGCAACATGCAACAAGTTCGCATGTTCTGCGCCAGCTCAGCCTCAATCAGCACTCAAACGTGGCTCGCCATCTCCTACCTAGCTCCTCGATTCCATCTCCGATTTCCGAGTTCTTCGCTTGGTAAATGGTAAATATTTTTCCTGGCATTGGCTGTTTACATCTGTTGGCCATTTGCAGTTTGTTTTGCTTGGTGATGGCCAAAATAAACAATTAAGTGAGCAACGTTTTTGCTGTTAGTGGGGGTGGTGGTGGGGGGAATTCGGGAATTTCGCTTTGATAGATTTCAAGGTCAGGCTAAGCCGCATTGTGGGCGTATTTACGCATCTGCCCTTGAAATTGGGCGCAAATTGCGAAGTTTGCCAAGTGCGTCTTCCTTTGTTTTGCATTTCTGGTTCTCAGAGGGGAGTCGGATGCTGATGCTGATGCTGCTGCTGGTGCTGATGCTGATGCTGTAAGCGCAAAGGTGTAGGCTCAAAAACAAATTCCTACGCAACAGCAATTAATGTTGATGTCCATTGTGTACAATACTTATTATTCAATATATTTGCGTATTATTTCCTATTTTCGGTCAGCTTCGGTTCTGTTGTTGTTGACTGAGGACAATTGCGCAGCTCCACGTTTTATTTTTGTGGTCCATAACTGATTAGAGAGCAAGAAACCGCAATCAGAAATGCTAATTAAGATATTAATGGAGACACTTTCAGGAAATATAAATGTTGTGCAAGCTGAACTGATTTTATAAGTTGAGGAAATAAATGTTGTGCAAGCTCAACAGATTAGATGAGTTTAGGAAATATAAATGTTGTGCAAGCTCAACTGATATTATGAGTTGATGCTTTGTCCTCTAGATGACCTTTGGACCGCATTTTGGATACACAAGTTTTTTGAATTGTCATTCGAAATCAATCGATTTAACATTTCATTTTTTAAATTTCTTACAATTTTTGTTGTCTAAATTTCATACAGAAATTGTAGCTACATCTAAAATAAGAACTCTTTCTAGGACTTAAGATAAAACCTTCAAAAACTTAACTCTTTTTCTTAAAATTAGGATTAATTCTACATTTAAATTTAGAAACCCTTTTTTTTGGAAATTATTGTCTAAAATATGTTGACTAAATCCAAAGACAAAACTCGTATAACTTTGACAGAACTAAATTAATTTTCATAAATTAATTTTCATAATTTTCACTAAATTAATTTTTCTGTTTTATTTTGCATTTTAATTTGAAAATACAAAATTCACAAGCATTTGTCATGCTCATCAATTAAATTTTGGAATATATTTACTTTTTATTGTTGTAAAATTCATACTTTATGATTTTAAAAGTGAGAATCCCAAGATTGTGTGTGTCAAAATAGGCATTAAAAGCGAACTCAAATTGGTTTCTCATCTGTGAGTTGTGGTTTCTTCTACTTTTGCTCTTGTTTAAAGCCGCACTCCGAGCAGCGAATCGCGTTCGCTTCTGGCCAGTTTGGCTGGCGGTTATTCAGTGGGTAATTTGAGCCCAGAACTCGAGTCATTCACTTGCGAAATACGAGCTGGCCAAAAGCCAAACAAAGCCGCCCAAGAAATTCAAAGCGCTCGTTGGCGCGAAGGTCGTGCGGCATTTGGTTGCAAGTTGCCCGTTGCCCGTTGCCAGTTGCCACTTGCTGGTTATATAAATGCCGCTAAGCGCGTAGCCCATCATAAAGTCTTCTGTCAGCTACGCACCGAGTAACGAGTTTATTTGCAACGCCCGCAACATGTTCAAACTGGTAGGTGGAACTGTCAACTGTCGTTGTCTCAAAATTGAATAATTTTTTCTTCCTTTTGGCCAGTTTATTTTGCTGACCGTCTGCATCGCTTTTGCCTGTGCGGCGCCTGGCCTGCTGCATGCAACGCCCATCCTGGGCCACGGCTGGCCGTCTGTCCAAGTGGTGCGTCCCATTTTGACAACGCACAGCGTGGTGCGTCCACTCATTCATGGCGTTGGCGTTGGCATTGGCTACGGCAATGGCTATGGACATGGCTGGCTTTAAGGTCTGTCCGGTTGTCCGCCTGTCCGCGGCAGCCTTAGATGTGTCCATCTTGTAGCGAAATGCCTGAAATAAAATATTTAGCTTGATTGCAAGCACATTTTTGCGCTTCATTTGGGTGGGTTGGGTCTAGCTATAAAAGTGGCGGCTTTAGCTTCTTTTAGCGGCAGTTTGATCAAAGCTCTCCAGGGAATATGTGGCCAGTGAGTAGGCTCCGAATTCCGTTTCTGAGTTTCAGTTCAGTTTCTGTTTTCGCAGTGGTTCTGGTTCAGTGCGGTGGTGCTGCTGGTGGTGCAGCAGCTGAGATGCGGCCAGACGCTGCATTTGTATATGCTGCGCTCGGCGCAACCCGCTGCAGATACCCTGGAATTGTTGCCACTGCCCGAGGGCGACACCACCGAGCTGCAGTTTCGCGATGAGCTGGGCAAAGTTTATGCGCCGGTGGATTTCTTTCGGGATGTGCAGCGTCTGATGTACGTCATCTATCAACTGGTGCAGCCAGCGAATTCAACTTCCAAGAAGCAAAAGAGGCCGCCCAAGTTTCCCTTTAATCACAAGGTGATTGTCGATCGTTTGGGCCTGGGTAACTTGACCCTAAATCTGGCATTTACCTTCAACTTTGTTTCGACCAACACTTTTGGCTGATCTAAGGGTTAAGCTAGACACAACAATTTATAGCAGACTTTTTGACGGTTTTAAATGTTTTAACTAGAAAAGGATTCGTAGTAAAATTAGTTCATTTTATAGTTTATAACTATTAACTATACTTTAAATAATAAGAAAAATGTGTTCATATTTTTAATTTTTTTCTCTATATGTTGGCTTTTTCCAACAATTTTAGCTGATCTAAGGGTTAAGCTAGACACAACAATTTATAGCAGACTTTTTGACGGTTTTAAATGTTTTAACTAGAAAAAGATTCGTAGTAAAATTAGTTCATTTGATAGTGTATAACTATTTTACTTTAAATAATAAGAAAAAATGTGTTCATATTTTTAATTTTTTTCTATATATGTTGGCTTTTACCAACAATTTTAGCTGATCTAAGGGTTAAGCTAGACACAACAATTTTTAGACTTTTTGGCTGCTGCTAAAATTAAATTTATATTGTTTTTAATGTTTTAACTAGAAAAGTTATACTAGTTATTTTAATAATAATAATAAGAAAAAATGCGTTCAAGTTTGGTTTCTTTTTTTTTCTATATATGTTGGCTTTTACCTTCAATTTTGTTTCCACTAATAGTTTTGGCTGATCTAAGGGTTAAGCTAGAAACAATTTGTAGCATACTTTTGGGCTGCTGTTAAAATTAAATTTATATGGTTTTTAATGCTTAAACCAGAAAAGCGTTGAAGTAAAACTAGTTAATTTAATAATAGTAATAAGAAAAAATGCATTCAAGTTTCTTTTCTTTTTGTTTTTTTTTTTAATTTTCTTGTCAATTTTTAAATTCACAATCGATGCCTAGACAGTTCCAGTGGTTTTCAGCGGTTTCCATTTACTTCCTCAGCAGCAGTGGTGCGCTGTAGGCGGCGGCATAGGGCGATGACACGTAGGGGGATGCCACAGATAGGGGGATGCTGCCACATAGGGTGCCGCAAAGTTGCCGTGGTACTCGCTGCTGTAAACAGCAGCAGCGGGCGCCGCCGCAGCCACCAGTGGTGCCGAGTAGGCGAGTGGTGCCACAAGTCCTGGCTTGGCCGCAACGCAGGCAACCACAGCGAACAAAACAGCAGCGAAGAACTTGAACATCTTTATAGATTGTTTGGTTGGTTGTTGGTTTACTTGAAACTGATGTCTGACCAATTGCTGAACCGTCGCTTATATAGCCCCAACAAATTAAAGTTGACAAGGTCTCCGAAGGTACGACTACAAATACGGCGTATGCTCTATTGGCCAATTAAGAAGGCGATGCACGTAGGCAGCCAATTCGGCGTTAATAATCAAAATATACCCAACGTAATTTTGTGTCTTCTTCGAGCTGTTTCTTTGTGGCCAGCTAATAAGCTGGGACAGTGTATAAAAAGCCCATCGCGATCAGCTATGATTATCAGTTCAGTTACTTCAGCTCAACAAACACCAACAACCAAAAAACCAAACATGTTCAAGTTTATTGTACTCGCTGTGCTCGCTTTGGTTGCCTGCGTTACCGCCAAGCCGGGAATTGTGGCACCATTGGCCTACTCGTCGCCCTATGTGGCATCGCCCTATGTGGCCTCATCGTATGTGGCATCTCCGTATGTGGCATCTCCGTATGTGGCGGCATCCCCGTATGTGGCATCCCCCTACGTTGCCTCGCCCTACGCAGCCGCCTACAGCGCAGCTCCTCTGCTGCTCCGGAAGTAAGCTGCGATTCAACCCGGAATAAATATATATATGCATATATATATATATACATGCCTCTGTCTGCGAAAATTGAATGCACATAAATAAAAGCTGAAACTTGGAAACAATTTGTTGACTTTTTATCTTTGGTTCAAGGTCTTTGCCTGACGCTTATCAAAAGCCGCCAGCAGGAAGTTTGTGTCGAGGTCTTTTTTTGTCTTTTATCTCTTTTGCTTTGATTGTTTTTCGTTTTGGAGTCAAAGTTCAAAATATTTCCGGAAAGTCTTAAAAGATATGACCATAAAAAATCCTGTGAAAAGAGAAAAATACTATATATGTATATAAAAAAAAAAACAATTTTAAAAAATTCTTGTTAGA
>SCDS01001794.1:0-22773 GCA_004149465.1 Drosophila nigromelanica
CCAATTTTGACAAAAATCACAAGGGGTAACATCACAATTTTTGCAAAAATCGCGAAAATTCTGAAATCAAAAACTTTTAATGCAGATCGATTCTATGGATTTATACGATTCGAATGAGGTGTATCTTTCCGAAATCGGACGACATATAGACGAGATGTAGCCATTTAGACAGTTTTTTTTAAGTTAAAACATCTATATCTCGGGCAAATGAAGTCCAATCTTAAAAAGATATACCGTTTTAGACTAGTGCGGATCAAGACTATCGATTGGCATTCAAAAATCCCAACTCTAAATTTTGACCAATTTTGACAAAAATCACAAGGGGTAACATCACAATTTTTGCAAAAAGCCGAGATATAGCCATTTAGACAGTTTTTTTAAGTTAAACTTTATAAACTTTGGCTTTGGACACTTAATATAAGATACATTTAATTCATTTAAATTTTAAAACCGTTAAAAATTTGTTAAGGATGTTTCAACCCTATAAAGTGAAAGTAATATTGAAAGTCAAGTATCTAAATTAACTCAACTATCCAGAGTATTCCCACAGTAAACATTCATATACATATATATAAGAAATTTTCTTTTTAAAAATTAGTTTAGGTTAGTTGCTTATATAGAATGTTTACTGTATTCTACATTTAGCTTCTGACATACCTTAAATTATACCTCAAATGGACAACAAGACATAATACACGAATATGGGCTATTTTTGGGCCTGAGTATGGCTCTCGTCGTACACTCTCGACTATTATATTCATCTTTTCCCAATTGTGGTACGTGTGCATAAAAATCTGTAACAAAAATCTGATTGTAGGTGGCATCATGAATAATAATAAGCAAATGCATTGCGTCTTATTATTCGTCTTTCGAACTGGAAATGACATAATAAAAAAAAAATCTGAATAATTTGCATAAACTGCGTAATATTATCGTATGCGGCGAGTTGGCAGGATTCGATCAGGACTAGGCTGGCTAGCTGACTGGCTGACAGCCTGTTATACTGTTTGCCATTAATTTAACCATAATGGGCTTTTACAGCGATTTCACTTTCGTGTTATTTGATACTTTTGAAGCCGCCTGCTGTCAGAGCCATTGAAAACATATGCGCATAAGGCAGCCTCCTCTCCTTATCACTCGCCTGCCATGCGCCACGCCCACACTACACACGCACATTTCACTCCTTCCTATCTACCAAAGTAATTAAGCCAACAAAGTTTCTGATAACACAACAAGCGAACAAGTGAAGGCCATAACAAGCTGAATAGCAAAAGGGGTTGGGGGTGGAAGGGGTTTCCGTTTTAAGAGTTAAGCATCTAAGATTGTCTTTAAGCGTACTCGTTCTTTTCATATATATATTTATACATATAGATTCATAAATAATTGATTTAAAGAGATTTAGTTTCTAGGTAACTATGATGAAGAGTTAATAAATGAAACTTACCTTTGAAAATCTTTTGGGGCACTTCTGTTACACACATTAATATAATTTATTTATGGCCTAAAAATTTATTTATTTATTTAAGATACTGTTGAAATGTGACCCTATTTTGTATTACAAAGTAACAATCTGGCAACTCGTAGCTTTAGTATTATCTTAAGCTTTCCTTTGTGGCATGTTTCGTATGTACTCACTTCTTCGTTAGAATCCGCCGAGAGAAGAACGTCACTGAATGACGCCGAATATGATGGGTGTGTGAACTAGCAATGGCTGCCATGGCGTCAGCCAGAGTGGCCTAAAAATAAAAGAGAATAAATTATAGAAATGTACTTTAGTTTCTAGATTACTTGAAAATGGCAGATTTGTGATAAAGATTTAAGTTTGGAGTTAAATTGGACAATTTTCGTTGTAGTTGAGTTTAATAAAAAGAAATGAAATAAATAAATACCTTGAAATTACGTTTCTAAATAACACCTTTAGAAAATTTAATTAAATTACTTTTATAATTTTTTATTATAAGCACTACCTCGGAAATAAAAGAGTTCAATTTTGATATAACTAAATATATTTAAAATATAATTTTAAAAATAACTCGAATATGCAAACGAATTCTTAAAAGATTTCTTATCGAATAATAACTTTCAATAACTAATAACTTTCTGTACATATGAATAAAAGTTTAAGTTCTAGGAAACTATGTGAACTATATATATATAAAGTCTAAGTTATTCGCCAATATTTTAAAGCTATCTTAATTTTATACAAATTCATATACAGACACATATAGATTCGAGCTATTCCAAAAGTCTGCCTAAGAAATTTGCTATGCAAAACTTGCTTATAATAATTCCATTATCTCTCGCATTTGTTAAGGCATAAAATATGTAAGCAAATGTTTTAGTTGTTAGTGTGTGATGTCTTATGTGTTTTATGAAACCTGGCTGTATCTGTAGTTGCTGGTTGCTGGGTGTGTGTGTGTTGTGTTTTTGTGGGTGTGTGAGTGTCACTACCGATGGGAGGAAAACTTCATTTCCGCAAAACTAACTTTTGTTTAACATAACAAATTGTCTTGTTTACTTTTCGTGTGTGAGTGAAAATAGAGAAGTTTTAGCCTGAGCATCAAATAAACAAGCTGTCGGTGAATGGAAAAAGATAGATAGAGAGAGAGAGAGAGAGAGCGTGAAAAAGAGAGAGACAGGTGGAAGGATATGGCAGCTGTTTTAATATTGTATAGGAAGCCGCAACAGATACTTGAGACAGATACCTACCAGAGAAATACAAGTTTATCTGTTGGCCTTTTAAAAATTCAATTTCAATGAATTTGCTATTGCGAATTTGTGCTTCAAAAATAATTGAATTTGCTCAGATGGTCATAAAAAAAATATATATATAATTGTAAATTAAATTCGTAACATAAACAAAAAAGAAAACAATGCGACAGGCCACAGGCCCAAAATAAAACAATAAACACAAAACGGAAATACGTCACATACGCACAAACCAAAAGACGGGGAAGACGACAACAGGACAACAAGAAAAACGATTCGAAACGAAAGCGAAAAAAAGTAAAAGTTATTCAGTCATAAATGACAGATAATGAGATACCCTGTACGCAAGGCAAATGTAAAATATAAATGAAAGCCTATGTAGAAGAAAACGAAAGACTTTTTAAATATATGTAAATATTGATCATATTGAATTTTTTCACACAGAAATATGTTTAAAAAAAAAAATTAAAATAGATATTTATGGAATTATGAAATTAGTGATTTGGGTAAATCGAAAGAATAGAGAGAAAACCAAATAAAATAAAATCTCAGAGATAAGTTTAAAAAACCGGGTGATATATGGAAAACTATCGAATTCCAAATAACGGGAAGAGTATCGGTAAACTTTGGTTTCGGATCAAGACATGGAGTCGATAATTAAGATATGGCAAAAATGTATATTCATCAATATAATTAAAATGAAATGAACTGACTTTTGATGGCAATCAACAATAAAATATAATATACCCCATATCAACCATTATGAATGAGTACAAGGTATAAAAACGATATGAAATAAGAGAAGAAAGACAAAACAAAAACGGAATCAAGACAGAAGCCAATTTCGAGCCATCAATTTGGGGACATACATATTATGTGCGGTTCGGTGGGGCGGTTGGGAGGAGATGGGGAAGGGGCCGTCGCAAATGTTTTCATATCAAAAATGAAATAAAACAAAAGCCCAAGTCGCAGCACAGCACGCTACTCAATTACACTCTCAGTATTCGACAACGCACACATACACACTCACACACACACACATGCTCCAAATCCAAACGACAAATCTCAAATCGAAAAACACAAAACCCAAAACTCAAATCCAAAGGCAAGCCAAGCGTGAGGACTATAGAAATACTAGAACGAATCAGGGGGCGCTGAGGGGGTGTGTTACCCAGCGATTGAGTTTGGAGTGGGCACAGATAGAAGTGCGGAGTAGCTGGAGGCGAGGTGGGGGGAGGGGATACGAGGTAGTATCAACAGCAACAGCAAATGAAATTGTATAAAAGGCAAAGCACAAAATTTATTGCACTAGTGCAACGCAAAAAATTGGTCCTATTCCTAAAGTATGAATTAAAAGGCAGCAGTACGCGACTAGCATATACCCTGTAATAATATGTTAAATATATACTATTCGATTTACATTTCATTGTTTATTACAAGTATGTAAATCAACAAATATGGAAATTTTAAGGCAAACATATAAAGTGATCGACTAGCAGATACCCTGTAATCATGTTTAAGATATTTCCAATGTATTCAATGTATCTATACGAATTCGATTGTTATTTCCTGCCAAATACATATTAAATACTCGACTGGTAGATACCCTGTACGCAACTAGAGTCCCTGAAGTTTATGTAACGTGTATAAACATAATCGTTTTAACGTGTCAAGACTTTAAGATTAAATTAAAAAGCTAAATTGACAAGGTGCTTGACCATTAGATACCCTGTAAATGCCTTAAAAACTAAAAATTTTTAGAACAAAGCTTCATTGCATTCAAAAGAAAGTTTCTGATTTCATAAATTAAGACTCCATCCGTAAATACCCTGTATTTAATTAAGTTTATATATTTTAAAATTCATATTTGTGAGCTTACTTCGGATAAGAACGTAGATGCCCTGTCCTAAAACACCTCTATTGCATGCATGGGTATTGAAATACTTCATTCTGGCATTGGGAGAGGATAGTGTAAATCAAAACAACAACAAATTGGATATGTATGGAGTGTGCTTTAGCCGTGAGCAGCAGCAGCAGCAACGGCAGCAATGGGCGCGTTAGCCGTAACGCCCATTAGAGCGGTCGGAGCTGGCATTGCGAAAGCCAAAGCAAATCCCATTTTATCCGCAAACATAAATTGAAGGCGCATTCAAGCTGCAGCGACATTCAAAAGGCGACGAGCGAGACGACAGGCAAATGAAGGAGACAGCGCGAGAGAGAGAAAGAGATAACGATAGAGAGAGACGCTAGGATTTTGTACGTTGCGTAGCTGTCATACAAATCATCTGCGCTTCTATCTGTCTAGCTGTCTGACCGTCCAACTGTCTGTCTGTCCGTCCTTTTGAGCTCCCCCAATGCATTGAATCGTCAAGTTTTCGGACCCGGGGGCGTCCGTGGCAGCTGTGTTTTAGCGCTGTATTTTCTAGTTCAATTTACCTAAGTGATTCAGTGGTTCTTTTTTACAAAATGTTCAAATTTTCCATTTCGATTTCTGTTTCTTGGAAGCCCAATATAGTTAAGTTTCTCATTTAAGTTTCATTTGCTTTTAGTCTTTCATTTGCGTTCCATTAGTTAGTTTCATTTAATTTATTTATTTTTAACTATTTTATTTGTTTGTCTTTGTGTTGAAAAACAAAAATAATCAATAAATAATAAGCTGAGTTTAAACTACTTATGTTTTAACTGATTTGCGACTCAAATGAACAAACATTTAACCACCTAAATAAACTACTGAACAAAAATGAACTTCTGGAAAAAAAAAACTCATAAGCCAATAAACGATATTAAAACTCAAATGGTTTAAATGAAAAATAAGCTAGAAACTTATTCCCTTAGTCAGTTCGCAGAAATTAGTTCAATTGAATCAAGTCTGAACGATTCAGTTCAACTCTAGTGCGTATCTGTTTAAGTGCGAATGAAAGCTGCAACTGCAAGTGCAACTGGAACTGCAAGTGCAACTGCAACTGCAGTTAGTTGCAAGAGAGATAACTCAATAAGCACAAATGCAAATTGCGCTCGCAATGAAATCTCCGACACACAAGGCCAATGATAATTCTACGGCCAGGGGGCGACGGGGTTGGTTTTGGAAAGGGGTGCCTGCCAGTTGGCGGACTGTTGTGTGGCCTGTGAATGAAAAGCTGCCCCGATTTGGCATTGCTTCAGGCAGGAACTGTGCGAGTTCTCTGTTCTCCTGTGCATCTGTCAGATACGTCGCGTATGCGTATCCCTGAGATACACGGCGTATGTGTATCCGTTCATACGGTTTCATGAATTTACAAATTTTAAGCGGATTCTATGCGTATCGCATTAATTAGCTTGTTTCTCAGCGTTTGTTGCGAAAGTTACTGTGGCACATCCCTTGCTCAATAAAGGAAAAAGTTAATTAGTAGTAAGCATTATTTAAATTTATAAAAGAGAACCAACCTTGATACACTGTTTAATATAAATATTAAAATTTAAGAAAAGTCCAAAATAAAAAGACTTCATCCCGATATTAAATTCATGTTACTTTGTCAAAGCAAAACCAATTTTCACAAAGAATATTTTTTTTAACCATGTTTAGACTTTTAGATTGATTATGCACTTACATTGGAAAATACCAAAATATCAACTTTATTAGAAATACATTTTTGGTCATGAATTGCCCTTAAATGGATTCTACATTTGTATCTGAATATAAATTTTTTTCCGATTAATTTTTGACACAATTTTTTCGTAAATATTTTTAAATATTGATGACAAAAATATATTGAAGAATTGCCAATTTTACAGATGGTTTTGTCAAATTTATAAGAAATGCATTTCAGAATTAAATTGATTCAATACTTGCATCAAAAAAATATTTTTTTCCGATTAATTTTTGACAAAATTTTTTCGTATATATTTTTAAATATTGATGACAAAAATATATCGAAGAATTGCCAATTTTATATCTGGTTTTTCTATCCAAACTATCAACTCCCTTGTCCTTGTCAAAACTGAAGCAAATTTCGTAAATTATTAATTTTTTTTATTTAATTGTAATATGTAATAAACACTTTAAATGTCCTATTCATTTATTCAATCAGTTCCTAATTTCTATAGTAATTTACAGCTGCTTCTATCCACAGTTTGCCTCATTAATATTCGATTAAAACAGGACATAGCCCAGCTTGTCGGCTTTATAACCCGATAATAGCCATCATTTGTAGGCACCATGCAGTTAATTAAGGAACACATTCTTTGGCCAGGCTAACACACGTTTTGTAACATTTTGGGGCATTCTGTTCTGTTTTGCAGGTTTGCTGCGTCTGCAACAAATCTACCAGGGCCTGAAGCCGGGCAACGAGTCCTTTCAAGTGGAGCTGGTCAAGCGCATCTCGAATGTCAGCATGGCCATTGAGTTTCTGCATACGCTGGAGCAAATCGGACGCTTCACCAACAAATACATCGTACTCGATTGCCCCACAGAAATGGCCAAGCAAATACTGATTAAGCATGTCCGTGATATGCGTTTGGGCCGTCGCACCTATCACTATCTATTGAGTGGATTGGTAAGTGTTCTTGTTGTTGCTGTTGTTGTTGTTGTTGTTGCAACAGCAATTTTGCATTGCGACCATTGCAGGTCATGGACGATCGCTGGGAAAGCGAGGTGACCGAGTTTGGTGTGCTCAACATTACCGGATTTCGCATTGTTGACACAAATCGTCGCCTGGTGCGCGACTTCTATGACAGCTGGAAACGCTTGGACCCACAGACGAGCGTGGGCGCTGGCCGTGAATCGATTTCGGTAAAGTTCTATAGACCAAAGTGCGACTACAAGTAGTCGAGAAGGAGCAGGAGCAGCATTGTCATTGCTGCTAGCTGTTAAATATTTGCTGGCATTTAATGTTTACCGCTGGGCTTAGAGATGAGTGCTGTTGTTGCTTATTTCAGTCACAGTGCGAACTGTGATTATATACATAATACATATAAATATACAATATGATATGTACAGTAAGAATTTAAAACTTTAGCTTTTATGTAATATTATCAATGACATTTATCATATTTAATATAAGTCTGTAACTGTCAAAAACTATTCATTTATAACTGTGACTAATATTATACGACTGTGACTATAAAAACCATACAAGCTAGATTGTTATTACTGAACTGACTGTAAATACAGGACGGTGCCAAATATTATTCGGCGGACTATTAACGTTAATATCAATCGGAACTAAGTTTAAACAGACTTTTATCAATTATATATGTTAAAACAGACAATGACTATTAATTTGGACTGACTGTTTATAGATAACAAACTGTGACTTTAAATTTTTAACATTTACATAACTGTTTATATGTATCTGTGACTAATATTATATGACTGTGACTGTAAATATCATAATACTACACTGACTGTTAATATCATACTGATAATATTATTAATTTCAGACTGATACTATTCATACAGAACAGAGTTGGGACTGTGACTATTATTTTTGAACTGACTGTTAAAATCAATGACTATTAATATTGGACCAACTGTATATGTTAGACTTTTTTATGACTTTTCTGTGACTGTAAATAAAAGGCTATTACTAATATTATTAGACTGCGTCTGTAAAAACGCGACGTGTGACTAATATTATCAGCCAGACTGTTAACAAAATACTGTGACGCTGAAACTGTGACCGCCGTTATTCAGTGAAATCAAATTTGTCAGTCACAGTGACCCAGTCACTGTAGCACAGTTTTGCGCTCTATCTGGCCTCTGTCTATCTCTCTCTTTGTCGCACTCACAGTGTGCGGGCAAATAGCAACACAAACAGGAAAATGGGCGACAGATTTCACTTTTTACATAGTTCAGCAGCAACTTTCAGTCAAAGGCAAAGGCAAATACGCATACATGTGTGTGTGTGTGTGTGTGTGTGTGTGTGTGTGTGTGTGTGTGTGTGTGTGTGTGTATGTGTGTGTGTTTGTGTTATGGTGAGCGTGGGCACACACAGATATATTTCCTTGGCATTATCCTTGTTGACAAAGATTTCACTTTGTGGCGCTTAAATGTTAGTTGTATACTCCCCTCTCATACCCTGCCCGATGTTGTTGCTCTCTTTGACAATGCTTATTTGTTTATTTGACTTGTGCGAGCTCTCTATCTCTCTCTTTCTCATTCTGCTTAATACAAACACACACATCAGCATCCACTTATAACGGTGAATAGAAAAACATTTGAAATAAATCCTGATTTTCCACTACTTAAAACCAAAAAAAATTTTCTAGCATTTACTTACATTTTCACATATCTTTATTGCATTCATTTAATTTCATTTTCACACAAACAAAAAACAAAAAAATTTCACACACAAATTAATTGCCGCTAAAGAAATTTTCGCGCTCTTTTTGTTTTTCCTTCTCACACGACTTCGCACTTATTCACCGCGCGCCAATTAAACGCCACGAGCACAATTAACACGCTTTACAGCTCTTTAAGCAAAAATATAATATATTCAATATATTAAATTTAAACACTTTACTTCCTTTCATATATAGCAACACACTTTATTTAAATCACAAAACACAACACATAAAAAAAAAATGGTCGCGAGCGCGGCGTCTTTTTCACATTTCTTATTCGATTCCTCTTTGATTCGCTGCGTAGAGATGCATCGCATGGTTTTGAATTAGTTTGAATGAGCCACTCATTTGGCAAAACGAACGAACTAGGACTCAGATTAAAGTTCATAGCTCGTTAAGTTGCTATTATCTTTCATATTGTTCGTAATATACAATTTTCCTTTAATTCATTTTAATTTCCGTTATAACATAATTACTTACGTAAATAGTATATGTTTTATTATAAGTTTTGCTGTTTGATTTATTGTATCAGCAGTTTGATTTCATAATTAAATCATTTGGTGGTGCAAAATAAACTTTGTATTTTTGCAATGATGATAATTGATACTGGATTTATTGTTAAATTAATTTTGCAAAAAGTACCAAGTGAACGAGTCTTTCGTTCAACTGAACTCCGATGCACACCTCTAATGCAGCGCAAAGCAGAATGTATTAAATGCAACGTTCGAGGGTAATGCTGTTAACTTAACAGAGAGCCCAAGACAAACTGTTGAAGTGAACTATTATCGGCGAGTTGGCTTAACGTTAATGCACTGCCGAACATTAGTACAAAAAATAGTAAAAAAAAGGGGGTATTTTTTTCTTATTATTTATCATAGAAACGGCTTCGAAACTGCCATAAGCAAATCTATCGATCTCGATATTTTCGATAAGTTGCACGATAGCTGCTGCTTAACATCAAACTGTTAAAGCTCCCTGAACAACTCTGGGACCACGTGAATTCGCGCCCGCCAAAAATCGTCCATATTTTGGCGTCATAATAAATTCCTAATCCCCTCAGCACATTTAACACCCACTCAAATAAATAATAATAAAAGACAGTGCCAATGACGGGGAAAATTGTGAAAACAGCGTGTAATACACTCATTAAGTGCCAGCAAATGAAAGCAACGCACACAGAAAGACACAGAAAAACACACACACACACACTTAAATAATACTGCTTTGCCACCAATACAGGCGCAGGCGGCGCTCATGTACGATGCGGTCTTTGTGCTGGTGGAGGCGTTCAACAAGATATTGCGCAAGAAGCCGGATCAATTCAGGAACAATGTGCAGCGACGCAGTCAAACGCTAATGGTGGCCGCCCAAGCGGCGGCCTCAACGGCCAGCGATGGCGCCAACAGCAGCAGCAACAGCGACGCCGGCAGCGGCAGCAGCAGCAGCTTTGGCAGCGCCCCCCGCGCCCTCGACTGTAACACGGCCAAGGGCTGGGTGAATGCATGGGAGCACGGCGATAAAATATCACGTTACTTGAGAAAGGTGGGTTTAGGCATTAGTGTCATGATCATGATGTGCAGCAGCAGCGGCAGCAGCAAGCCCACGGCGCTGGCAAAGCAATTAAAACAGGCCCCGCATCTCTCCTCATTTAAACTGTTTTTCACTCTCTCTTTTGCCTCCCATTTGGCAGGTGGAAATCGAAGGACTCACCGGGGATATCAAATTCAACGATGATGGCAGACGAGTCAATTACACGCTGCACGTTGTCGAGATGACCGTAAACAGCGCCATGGTATGTAACGTTATATGTATGTGTGCGAAGAAGGTGTTGAAGAAAATAACGAGAGGGGTTACAGTTAGAACCAAGCAGCAAGTGGCTGTCAAGCAAACGAGCTACCTGCTATAATTTATGAAGCTAGCCCCATTACAACAATAAAGTGGGTCGGACTTTAAATACCCTGGCGCATAATAAGAGAAAATACATGTTAACGACTGATATAAAGTTAATTTTATTTTTATACGGTAGATAAGTTTAAAAAAAATCGTATAAACATATATTAGCTAATTGGAAAAATAGTAGACTTGTTCCAGGCATAAAGAAGCAACTTAAAAGTATCATAAAAAATATTAAAAAATTCCTGTTAGACTTCACTTAATTAATTCATTAAAAATGTATTATTAAAAAAACGATATTTTGTAAAACAAAACAACAAAAATTCAGAAAAGTAAATCTAAAAAAAAATTCGTTAAATATTTCAAATCGTGTAAAAAGAGAAATAATAGAATTGTCAATGTTGATAAAATTGTAGTCAAATTTAAAAAACAACAAATAAGTTAATTTTAGTAAATATAACGTGCGAACAAATACGTTTTTCCTATAAAAATCTACATATATGATATATGTGGGTAAAAGTTAAGTATTTAAAATTATATTCAGATAGCTGAGCAAATAAGTGATTAATTTGGAAGGATATAAACAGAGAGAGAGCAAGAAATATGGTTAAATAGACTCGACTGTCGAAACTTATTCAGAAAGTATCAACTTTAGTGCGTTACACATCAAAAGATATAATAATAATACCCGCTCAATATGAATATGAACTCGAACCGAAAAAAATCTTTATCTTGCACTTTAAGTAAAAGAATGTAATTTTCGTTCACAGGTAAAAGTTGCCGAGTGGAATGATAATGCTGGACTGCAGCCGTTGAATGCGAAATATGTGCGTTTGCGTCCGCATGTGGAGTTCGAAAAGAATCGCACGTACATTGTGACCACGGTGCTGGAGGAGCCGTATATAATGATTAAGCAGCCGGCGTTCGGGGAGCAGCTGCACGGCAACGACCGTTTCGAGGGCTATTGCAAGGATCTGGCCGATTTGCTGTCGAAGAAACTGGGCCTTGTCTGTAAGTTGACAGTTGGAACGTGTTGTATCTGGTTGTTTAATACACGTATATTTAACGCCTTTTCTGCAGATGAACTGCGCCTGGTGAAGGATGGCAATTACGGTTCCGAGAATCCCAATGTGCACGGCGACTGGGATGGAATGGTGGGCGAGCTGATGCGCAAGGTGGGTGCAAAACCATGCAGCACGCTATTTCAACTGCAAACTCAGCATAATTCTTGTTGCATTGCTCTCTTTTGCACTTTCTTCTTATGTCTGTCTCCGTCGCGACAGGAAGCGGATATTGCCATTGCCGCCATGACGATTACCGCTGAACGCGAACGTGTCATTGACTTTAGCAAGCCGTTCATGTCGCTGGGCATTTCCATCATGATTAAGAAGCCAGTGAAGCAAACGCCCGGCGTGTTCAGCTTCATGAATCCTTTATCACAGGAAATTTGGGTGCGTATATGTAGCTCACTCTCTCTCTTTCTATCTCTATGTATATGTATATATATTTGTTGTAACTCCTGTTGCCTGCCTGACTAGAAACTTTATGTTCCAGTCAGTGGATAGGGTGCAACTTTGACTTGACACACGCTGCATTCTTGCTGCAAGCTGTCATATTGCCTCTCCTCCCCTCCCTCAACCCTTGACTTTTCTCATCCTCGAGATAGCGAGTGGCAGTCGTGCCCTAGTTTCAGCCTAGCTTTACCCTTGTTTAGTAACTTAAATGTTTTTTGGAGAGAAACTTTACCTAATTGAATTTTGGACTTTTAGTAGCTTAAGACTCTCGCTTAGGACAATATCGATAAGTTCTTTAATAACTATATTGTGCAACGGCTAAATTGAATTATTTTATTATCAATTAATAGTTAAATAATTTTCATTTAAACAAAATTTCTTTTAAGTTTATTGCTTAGTTGGCTTATCGATTTATCATTGATAATTAATTAATCAGTAAATGAAAGTCAACCTAAAATAATTTATCGATTTCTAATCGACCGTTAATTTTTAAAATGCACATAGGGTGATAACTTCTAATATTCAATGCTAACTGTTAAGATTAATGTTAAAAGCGATATCGATTTCATATCGATAATAAATACTTTTACCTACAAATAATCGTTTTACCGATTATAATTGACCGAACTGCTATCGATACAACATACCCATACGTTATCGATAACACTGCAGTGATATGTGATCGATACATTATCGATGTGTTATCGATTAATTATCGATTAATCGATATTTACCAAAATGCATTTAAAACAAGAATAAGTTGATTAGTGCTAAAAATATGTCGACCTTAGATTATTTATAGACTTGTTATCGACTAATAACTACACGCGCACAACGAAAAAACCGACTGCTATGGCTTTGCGAAGTTGCTATCGACTTATTACTAAACGCACACATTATTGCCATAATCGGCTAACTGCTTAAAATCAAGCCCAACTTCGATTAATTCCAGAAAATAAGCTTATAAACCCCCGACACGGTGGCCGCGTCTAGACGTGCGGCGCATTGTGTTTATTTAGACTTTTGGTAACGAGTCAAAATAATGCAAAATTTTGCGCTGCATACAAATGAGTAAAGTTATTTCTTTTTTTAAACATTTCTTTCATTTTTGTTGGCGCCATTGCCTGGTAATTTGAACGCTCCCTCCGCCGCCCCCTTTCGTTTACTTTGGTTCATTTTATTTTATTTCGCTGGGCGAAACTTTGCCGCAAACTTGGACTTTTGTATATTTATTTCTTCTGGTTTCGGCTTCAACTTGCTACCTCGTAAGCTTCCCAAAAAAAGTTTAATAGAGTAAACGACAAAGTTTTTTACGCTACTGTTTGCCTTTTTTCTGTACCCGATTTTGTTTTGTTTTTGTTGTTTTTTTATTTTTTGAACATTATAAACAACAACTACAAGCGCTGGGAGCAAAAATTACGTAGCCGTCAAGTATTAAATTTGGCGCTAGTCCAAAGTTGGCCGCTTGACGCTTGTTTAAATAATGGCCAGCCATCACAATTATATGAGCATTTAGTTGATGATGTTGATATACGAGCTAAAAGGCAGCAAAAGTTGGATGCACTGGAGGCCAAACAGCCAGCTCCGCGCTTAGTTGAGCCCGTAGAAGTGGCTCTTTAATCTAATGACAGCGACAAGTCAATTGACCACATTATTGAGATTGAAGACTCCTGGACTTGGGACTGAATAAACAAGAAATTTTGGAAGAACACGAGAAAATATTCATCGTTTAAAATTCTAGATGAGCTAGAGGTTGATTTAGAGACTACGTAATTTTGATATGCTATTTTTTTAGCTTAAGAGATGTTTTTTGAAAAGTACGTTAAACCAATCCTAGGGAATATTTCTTAATTTAAACGGAAATATAAGTTGGAGATATTTTATGAAACAGTAAATAAGGCGTATATTTGATATTTAACAATACAAAAGTAAAATAAAATAATATATATCTTTATAGATATAATTATTTAAAAGCGTAAAAGTCAAAGTTTAAAAAACCTACACAATTGATATCTTACATTATGTTATAAATCAAAAGTGTATCTTTAAACTTGATTTAAATTTACTCAACTGCTAATAATGTGATCAAAAATATATTTCAAAGACTACAATTTTCCAAGCCCAGCTAATTTAGTCTCCAACTTCTTAGGCTATTTTTGTTATCTTTAACCATTTTCCGTGCGTATTAAATGTGTTGACATCGCGACAAATCTGTGAAAAAAAAAATATAAAAAATTAAATGCTTAGAAAAGTCAGTGAACAGGGCTGTGAAATCTTACGCTCATTTTGACATGAGCTCAGCGAATTACAAATGCAAATTGCCAGCGCCGGGCAAAGAGCAAAAGGTGGCTGGGAAAAAGGCTCGAAAAACCCGGCGATGCCTGCAAAAGTTAGCTAGCTAATATTAAAAGACTTGAACACAAAAAAATTTATCATAAATTAAATGACGCATTGTATGGTGCACACACACGCACACACCAACAAGCACACACACACACACACACACACACACACACACACACACACACACACACACACACACACACACACACACACACACAAACACGCGCGCACACACACGGTGCCTGGATGACAACAGCAACGCCCCCAATAAATGCCGTTACTGACGGGCACAAGCAGAGCCTAACGAGTGTGTGTGTCTGTGTGTGTGTATCGGTGTGTGGGTATGTGTGTGTGTGTGGATGTGTGCATAAAACCAACTATGACGACGCCGGCGACGACACCTTTTCTTTTTGCACAAAGGCGCGCCCCGTGGCAGCCATTGAAGCATTGATAACGACAACGACAACAATATGAACAGCAACAACAACAGCTGCAGCAACAACAACAACATAGCGGCAACAGTTGGCACTCAGACAGGCAACAGGCAGCAAAGCAACTGGCAGCCTGTCGAAGTCCTCGAAAGGCAGCGGCACCTGCCATTGTTTTCACACCCTGTAATCAATTGAAAATCTATTAAAAATGGGTATATTGCAATTATGCAAATCTATGTAACAGCCGGAAAACAGCATCCATTCTTTTAATGTACATAAACTCTTAGTATAAATTAATATTAATAAATGAGATTATATTTTCTGCGATAACATCCCATATTTCCAATATCGATATATATCGATTTAATTTTACATATATCTATATTAAATCAATAACTATGTCGAGTGATTTAATATTTTTTATTAGTTTTGTCATGAGCAGACATATAGGATTTTCTTTTTTTTGATTACGATTAAATAGGAACATTATCCATGCATATCGATTTATAGTCCGTCTCGTCCCGTCCGTAATAACTTGTGTTATTATCATCTTGATGAATCTTGCATAGTCGTATTATAACGAATAATGCCAACAAATTTTGACGTAGATTTTTATCGATTGTAAAAAAACTGCAAGTTATCGATTAAATGAAACAAAGTTGATCTGTGCGTGCCATGGACGAGTCTGAATTCAAAAAGTTTCCGATATCGAAGCATTTATACAGACGGGCCGACGGACGGACATGGCTAAATCAACTCAGCTCATCGTCCTGATCAGATCGGAGATGCCTCCTTCTGCCTATTACAGACATTTGCAAAAACCATCATTTTTCAGTGGAGGTTATAAAAACTTAAAAGTTGTTAAACAATAAATTTTTCATAGGGTGGAACTAAGAAAAAGAAAATTAACGAAATGAATTGCTTAAATTGTTACTTAATGTATATTGTGAAGGTGAATATAAGGTATCATTTAGTCGGCACGCTCTCGAGTCAAGCGTTTTTGTTTATCCTGCGCGACTCGTCCCATTAGGCTAATGTTCCGCCATTTTCTAGGAGAGCCATTGCCGCTTCCGCTTCAATTAGTAAAGAGAATTTAATGAAATTTTTTTTAGCCCCAAATTATACAGTTGCGCCTTGTGTAGACAGGCAGCAGCAAAGGAAGCTGATGCAGAAGCAGCAGCAGAAACAGAAGCTATCGCATCCTTCGCATCTCACACGCTTTTCATGTTTTTATTATGCCGCCAACAGGTGAGCGTCATCTTCAGCTATATTGGTGTCAGCATCGTTCTCTTCCTTGTCTCCCGCTTTTCACCACACGAATGGCGTCTTGTTCAGCAGCAGCAACAGCAGCAGCAGCTCCAACAATCACAGTTACCAGGTAAATATACCGTGTACCTCCTATATGCCCACCTTGGTGCCTCGCTTTCTGTTACTGTCACAGTGCTTTGAAAGTTGAGATATTGTTTGATATAAATGGAAATTAGCTAAAGGTAGCTTTAAACAACATCTTAGAAGGCTTCTACTTGGATTAAAAAGGAAAACGTCATTTTGATTGAGACTTGAGAAAGATTTTTGCTTTCACATTTGAAGTTTGAGCTGTGGTAGAGTATAAAAAGCACGAATTAAATAAGCTTTCTTTTATAAGATGTGTTTTTAGATTGAAAACAGGAATATCATTTAAAATAGGAACAGTCGAAGGATGTATGGTATTTTAATTTAGAGGGGTTTTTAATATGAATTGCGTTTATTTAAAGCTTAAATATTTATATTTGTTCTTAAAATTAGTTAAAACCGTTTTTAAGTTAGAAAATATTTATTGAATTTTAAAGGGTGCTTCGATTTTATAAAACGAAGAATTTTTATAAAATGTTTGACGACTTCCCGAACTAAAGTAGCTTCTAATAAATGCAATTAATATTGTAAGCTAATTTAACATATATTATTAATACATAATTTTATTGCCTTTGAAAAGGATCTCTTAAGTAGAGCTAGCATAAAATTGAAGGCTTGTTTTTTTTTTTGGTTTAAAGTATAAAAACTTAAAATTCTTTTATTTAAAAATTCAAATATTTTAAGGTGGAAATAGGACAAAATTAAACTTGATGTTAAATCTGGGAAAACTTAGTTTTCCTTTTTCAATACAACAATATAGGTATACATTATATTGCAGAATAATAAGGTTTTTGAAGTCAAGTTAAATACGAGACCAAGGTGTGAGGTTTTGTTTTTTTTTTTATTACCCTATATTGATATTTTATGAGCTGCCTTGTGGGAGGCCTGGGAGAACAGGCAACACGGGTTTTGGGGGGGCTGTGGGCTGGAAATATGAATGTGGCATCTGCATAACTTTGGGGAGTTGTTTTGCATGCGTTGCCGTATAATTCAATTATGTGATTCAATTTGGCGGTGTTGGTTTTTGGGAGGGGGGGATTGTGAATTCGTGTCGGCAATCAAAATCCAAATACGTAGGTCACATATGAAACAGCAGACAATTGCCGTACATAACAATCTATTGGCATCCTGCAAAACATCCTTAATGTAATTTTAGCGGAAAGTAAACAACATTTTGTATGCAGGCAACGTGTTACCAGACTGTAGACTGTAGAGAAAAAAAAGTTGTGTTGAGCGTAGGGCACAGGATAATACCACAAAACAAGAAGAAGAAGCAGAAGAAGCAGACTAGTGAGTGCAAAATAAAAACTGAAATGCGAGTGCATGAAAATGTTCAGATATGACAGCCAGAATGCCTGAAGCAGCTCAGAGTAGTCAGTCAGTCAGTCAGTCAGCCAGGAGCAATAGCAAATACAGCAGCAGGAAACAGGAGGAGCCGATGCAAGAACTGAAAGGCAGGAGGCAGGAGCTTTGGCTATGCGCTTGATTGCATATCAATTAGAGCAGGCGCAAAAAGTCAAGCCAAACGAAATGATTGACAGTTGCCAGTTGGACAGCCAGCCAACAGGGCAACAGCAGATGGACAGACAGACATATGTATATGCACAAACACAAACACATAAAGCATTCATATGTATGCACGATATGTCTCGATATGTCTGTCTGTCAACTAGGACAGCTGACTTGTCCAGCATAGTTTGCCGTCTGCTGCGGTTAAGTGTTGGCAGGATATGAAAGGTGCAAATAGCCTGTTTGAACTTGAGAAAAAATGCCAAAAAAGAAGCTAAAAACTGTTTATAAAAGACAGAAATAAATATGCTTCTTTTATACTAATTTACAGCAAAAACTTTCTATTAAAGCAAGTTACAACAATTTATTTTATTTTTATTTTCCCACTATGCTTAAGAAATAAATACAAAATATATTTTAAAAAGACACTGTTGAGCCAAAAGTAGATAGATTATATTCTAAAAATATCAACGTTTTAGCTATTTTTTATTTCTTAATATATCAGCAGTCGAATAAGAAACCAAACTAAACCGAAAATAGACAGGAATTTTATATATTACAGGATTTTAATTTTCACATTTTATGAAAAATAAAATGGCTGCTGAACAATTTTAATATTAGCATACATATTTAAAGCTACATTGTAAGCCCAAATGGTAAAATGTTTGGCTAAAAGTTACCTTTGCTTTGCTTCAGTCAGATAAATGAAAAGGCTAAACTAAATTACCATAGTATTTTAAAATAGGTAAATTTCTGTCTGAAGTATTTTTTTCACTTTTTTTTACGTTCACTTAAACTATTAAAATAGAAAAAATACCAAAAATAACAACTTAAAAGATTGAATTGCAACAATTTTTTAAGCCAAAACTAATCAAAATTTTCACTACAAAATTTCCTAGCTTTATATTTAGTTAACATTTTAAAATAGATAAAAACAAAATAATCAAATTTCTTAAATTTTTATCTAAGCAGTTCTGCAAGAAATGCTAGCCAAACTAACATTAATAAAAGCTAAATTGGCAGCACTGCTGCGGTTACGTTTTGTGGCCTATTCACACACACATGCTCTCGCTCTCTCACACTCTCGTTTTTCTCCACTCGCCTTACAGATCCACATGCACATCACGAACAGCTTGCCAATCAGCAGCCACCCGGCATCATTGGTGGCGCAACTGTGCCACACCACCACCACCCACCGCCCGGGCCACCAACACCGGGCGCCCAGACAACGGCCTGTGCTGCCGCCGTCGCCCTGCAGGCCTCCCTCGCCGCCGGCAGCCATGCATCTGGAGCAGCATCAGCAGCAGGAGCCGGCAGCGCATCGGCCGTCAATGAGTTTAGCATTTTGAACTCGTTCTGGTATTCGCTGGCCGCCTTTATGCAGCAGGGCTGCGATCTGTCGCCCCGTTCCGTTTCGGGTCGAATTGCGGCCGCATCCTGGTTCTTCTTCACTCTCATCCTCATCTCATCGTATACTGCAAATTTGGCCGCTTTTCTTACCGTTGAGCGCATGGTGACGCCCATCAACTCACCGGAGGATTTGGCCATGCAAACGGAGGTACAGTACGGCACGCTGTTGCACGGCTCCACCTGGGACTTCTTCAGGGTATGTGCACACTATTGACAACCGATAATTTCCAATTTTCAGCTTAAATGAGTTAGCTGAGCGAAATTTCGCAACTGGAATTTGGACTGGAATTTATTCCTTTCAAGGCCTGCAAATTGTATTGTTGTCAGAAATTAGAAATTGGAAATTGTCACGTTTCATTTATATAAATACGTGGCATCGAATAATTTTAAATTAATTATGCTCGTTTACGAAGTGAAAAGGGTATATTCGGGTATATTTTTTTGAAATTCCATAGAAATCAAATTTTGCATACAGCTCTTCTCAAAAGATCGCACCAAAAATTTTTTGATGGGTAATTTTCCAAAACAACGAATAAATTTCTTTTGTAAATTGTGTTAAATAATTGCAACTGGAATTTGGACTGGAATTTATTCCTATCAAGGCTTGCAAATTGTATTGTTGTCAAAAATTAGAAATTGGAAATTGTCACGTTTTATTTATATAAATATGTAGACTTCGATTAATTTTAAATTAATTAGACTCGTTTACGAAGTGAAAAGGGTATATTCGGGTATTTCTCTCTAAAGATCGCAACAATAATTTTTTCATGGATAATTTTCCAAAACAACAATGATTAAATTTTATTTGTAAATTGTGTTAAATAATTGTGCTTAATACTTATGTATATCTTTGCTGTTTATTTCGCAGCGTTCCCCAATTAGTTTGCACAACAAAATGTGGGAGTATATGAACACGCGCAAGCACGTCTTTGTGAGTACCTACGACGAGGGTATTAAACGTGTGCGCACATCCAAGGGTAAATATGCGCTGCTTGTGGAATCGCCAAAAAATGAATATGTTAATGCGCGGGAGCCCTGCGACACAATGAAAGTGGGCGCCAACTTGGATACAAAGGGATTTGGCATCGCTACGCCGCTTAGCTCGGCACTCAAGTGAGTAGAAATGGATGTATATACATATATATATATATATATATACAACAGTTGTTGACAACTAAATAGAAACAAAGAAAAAAAATTGTCTGTAGTTCCTAACCTTGCCCTAAGGTTCGTTTGAACCTCGGTTCGACATATTTCTTGACATTTAAAATAGAAACCACATTTAACATCTATGGAAAAATTTTATTTTTTATTTTATTAAATAGTAAATATTTGAGCTTCAATATTTCTATTCTACATAAATTAAAACAAACAATTTGAAATCAAAAAGGCTTTTTAAAAAACATCTAAAAAAAGTGTATTACAAATAATTTATTTAATGCGGTTAGACTTTATAAGAACTTACAAATATGAACATAAACAGGGATTTTTTAAATATTTTTTTACATGTCGAAATTTTTTATTTTTAATCGATAAGTTCTTTTATGAATATCGTTGCATAAATTGAGGTCAAGAATGAGCAATAGCTACTCTTAATATGCCTAAAAATAATTCTAAATATGCTAATAGTAAAATAGTAAAAAGAGAGTATAATTCTCTCTTTTTACTGTCTTAAATATTTTTTCAGAACATTAGATACTCATATTCATTAAAAAAAACCATTCCTTTGTTTCTAATCAGTTGTTAATGTCTGTATATTAAGGAAAATTCGCCAGCCAAAAGTGGCGCAGCACTTTATTAGAAAACAAAGCAAAAAAACCCCCTAAACTCTAGTCTACGTAATGCTCAATAAATTGTAACCACTTTCCACTTGCAGGGATCCCATCAATTTGGCGGTGCTTTCGCTTGAGGAGAACGGCGAGCTGATTAAACTGCGCAACAAATGGTGGTACGACAAGAATGAATGCAATCACAACAAGGACAATCAGGAGGCGTCCCACAACGAGCTCTCGCTGAGCAATGTCGCTGGCATTTTCTATATACTCATCGGTGGTCTGCTTGTCGCCGTTTTCGTTGCAATTATTGAGTTTTGCTTCCGCAATAAGGCAAACAGTGCCGGCGCCAATGTTGCGGGCAGTGCGGCCAAGAGTAACGGTTCCATGATGCTACGCCCCGCCAGCGCTGTGCCGGGCGTGGGCGTGCCGTCCACACATCAAAGGAACACGCTCACCGACACAATGCACGCCAAGGCCAAATTGACCATTCAAGCGAGTCGCGACTACGATAATGGACGCGTCGGGGTAAGTACACATTACAATGAGGTTTTTGAGCTTTTGATACCCACTAATTTTCAATTTACACTTAGATGGGTTATATGAATTTCGTACAGATTTAAGCATGCATTCATTAATCGTGTGTTTTTGGTTAAATCCTGCATGTAACTCTGAAAACACAACTTTTTCTTAAAAGTACCCTAATTTTCCAAAAATAGTGTAATACTGATGAAGAAGAATTTTCTGATGATGGCCTCTTAATTAATTCTGCATTTAAATCTGCATAAGAAATTTTGGGTTGACATTTTTTTGAAATTGTACCCATAAAATTCTACTCAGATATAAGCCCAATTTTTAAAGTACCATAATTTCGACAAAACTGGTCCGATTTTGATAAGAAATTGCTTTTTGTTAATCTTGAACAATTTTTCATTTAAATCTTGATACATTTTTAGACTTAAAATCCATGTTAAAACTGTACCCATAAATTTTTACTTAGACTAGCGGACAAACTTTAAAGTACCATAACTTTGTCAAAACTAAACTGAATATCATGAGGAAACACTTTTTGTTTATGATTTCACTTTTATATTTACTTTCCATTTAAATCTGAACAAACAATTTTGGGGCAAAAAATCATGTTGGATGTGTACCTACACATTTTCAATTAGATATGATTACAAATTTTTAAAGTACCATAACATGGGCAAAACTAAACAAATTTTGAAGAGGAATAGATTATTCTTCATTGTTTGAACTATGGATTAATCCTGTATTTAAATTTGCAAAACTAATTTTGGGTCGAAATTCATGTTGGAATTGTACCAAAAAAATTTTCATTCAGAAATGGGTCCTTATTTTAAAGTACCATAACTTGAGCAAAAGTGGACCGATTTTAATGAGGAAGCACTTTTTCTTCAAGGTTTGGACTCTAGATTAATCCTGCATGAAAATATAAAAAAGTAATTTTGGGTCGAA
>SCDS01001796.1:8678-26463 GCA_004149465.1 Drosophila nigromelanica
GGAATGGCACACTGGCCAGTTCCGCAACGCTCAAGCCGGATGGCTCTCTGTTTGACACGACCGCACGGATTGACTTCGCGCGCATTGATCTGGCCCGCATCATGCAGGCCACAGCCAATTCTAAAGCGCGTGGGATTATTGGTGGCCACATGACCCTGAAGGCAAAGGGGATCTCCATTGCCAGCCTGATGGCGGCGGGAAATGGCGGCCTGACACTGGTGCTGGATCAGGGGGGCGATATTACCGCCATTCTGCCGGATATTATGGGGCTACAACTGGGCAATGCTATCCTGACAGCCCTCGGCCTTCCCTCCCACACCGACATCAAATGCTTTATTGCCGATATGCCGCTGAAAAACGGCATCGTCTCCACCAACACCCTGCTGCTGGAAACCGGCGAGGCCCGTACGCTTGGCCGCGGCACGATTAATTTCAAAACTAATACTCTGGACTACTCCCTGACCACCCGCGCCCAGAACCCGACCATTGCGTCTCTGCCGGGAGCGTTCAACATCACCGGCCCCATCAAATCTCCTACCGTGTTGCCGGGTGCTGAAATTCTGGGGCGCGCTGCAGCCGCAGCGGGTCTCGGCTTCGTTTTCCCGCCTCTGGCCCTGCTGCCAACCATCCAGCTTGGTGTTGGTGATGATTCCCGCTGCTCCCGCGCGGTGCAGGCTGTCAACCAGAACCCAGCCGCAGGCATTGCTCCCGGATCACTGTCCCATGCCGCAGGCAGCAGACGCAGCGTGTCGTCCACGCACGCCAGTCGTCGCCCGCAGGGCAGCACCAAAAAGGGGACGGGCAAAACCGCCGCGCCCCAACAGCGCGAAGGCCGTATGACGCCAGAAGAAGTCCGTGCGGCCTGGAATGCCAAGCTACACGCGAAGCACTGATACTCTCACTGGAGCACCAATCCGCATTTTTCGGCGAAGATAAAACTGACAACCCAGGTTCTGACCGAACCTGCTTTTGCAGCCAGAACACCCGGAAGACTGCTTTTTTTTGAGAGTGGCTGGAAGCTACCCCGTTCTGGAGCTTCCAGCCTTAATACCTTACAGCGGTCCCCGACCGTAAAAGTCTTCCCTCAGCCTGTCTCTGAAGAATGATTACGTGTCAGGAGGCTTGCATGAGCCTGTTCACCACACCGATGAAACCCTGAATTGTCTGCGTTTCATCAAAATCTTCTGCTGAGAGAGAGGTCTTAAAATGCTCTTCCACAGCCATAATAATATTAACGTGCTTCAGAGAGTCCCACCCAGAAATCTCAGCGGGGAACTGCACGCTGTCCAGTGAAAGGTTCGGAACATTGATTTGCTGGGAAACAAGTCTCGACAACACATGTACAGCATCGTCCTGGCTATCAAGCTCCGGATACATCTGAAGGGTGTTTTTCAGAAGCTCAAGCCAGTCCGCGTCTTCGCTCCAATGCCCTTTCCAGTGCTCGTTCGGCTTTTTGATGTATCCACACCACAAATCCGCGTCCAGCTTCTCTATTGTTCCTGGCGGATGGTCCTGGTCTGCGTTCTGGACCCATAAGAGCTTGTTGGGGCCATAATTTTTCAAAATATCCAGAAGCTTTTTTATATTCACGAGAGAAGATGGAACACCGCTTTTCCATATCCAGACCTTGCGGCCAAGCTCCAGTTCTCTGAGGAACTGGCTTTTCATAAATTCAATAACGACTGAAAAATCAGGTATTTTTTGACTAATCGTTTCTTTAGGAAAATTCTTTACGAGCAGACCGGTATGCGTGGACCATTTATACATTTTATGTCGTATCCGCCATTCAGGATCGACATTGTTCCACTCCTCTTCTGGAAGAAACATGTCCAGAAAATCCGGCTTTTCCAGTTGATGAAGGCGATATTTAAGCAACATCATTAAATGGGGCAGACGGTCTGCACTATTTTCCGACGCCGCTGAGAAGCGCAGAAGATGAGGGTGCAAAATACCCGCGCGTTGCTGCACCAGTCCAAACTCACAATCTTCCCCAAGGCTTTCAAAATTACTAAAAACCCGCAGACGTTCTGATAGTTTTTTGGGTGCCGCGGCAGAAGATGTTTCTGGCGCCTGAGAGGCTTTTGTCACCAGATCATCAATCGTTACCACATCGTCCAGGAGTGTATCTGGCAGTGTGTGCGAGAGCTTTTTTTGTAATGCGACAACGCTGGAGACAGTCATGTTGTTGCCCCACCCGACAATGTCCGTAAATTTCAGATCAGGGTTCCACAACGGGATAGAATGCCCCAATGTTTCTTCCATGATGTCCTTTACGCATGACATCATGGAGTTTTTATCCATTTCAATTTTATGCAGCATCTTCAAATTCTCCCTTCAATTGCCGTTTCTATTTTTTTGCGATCTACTTTGCCGTTTTCATTTCTCGGAAAAATATCAATATTGATGATGATATCCGGGATTGCATAAGGCTCCAGAGACTTAGAAAGCTCTTTTCTGATAAAAGACGCGTCTGGATTCTGAGATGTCTCAATAACAACAACAATTTTTTGCTGCATATAGAGAACGCAGGATTTATCGTAGCCAATAGCACTAAGGGCTCCATAAATCTCTTCTATCTCTATCCGGTAGCCTTTATGCTTGATCTGGAAATCAAAGCGCTCAGCAAAATATATTTTACCGTTAATTCTGATACCGCGATCCCCGGTGAAATACCCCAGAACCGGCCCCTTATCCGTTTGCACGTCTCGGAAGGCCGCCTGTGTGGCCTCCGGATTACCCAGATATCCATCAGCCAGTTGTGGGCCAGTGATCACAATTTCTCCGTCGTCAGGACTTTCCCCAACCAGTAACAGAGCCATGTCAGAAATTGGGTTCCCCAGGGTCACAGGTGGAAAGCTGGTTTCCTGTAAGAGCGCATCTGTAACTTTGATATGTGTCATAGAAACGGTTGTTTCTGTGGGGCCGTATGTATTGAAAATATCAGAGGCTGGCAGCGTTTGTCTGAGCATACGCGCCTGACTGACCAGCAAAGCCTCACGAGCTGGGCGCATCCGATCAAAAAATGTCTCTATGGGGCAAAGTGCGGCACCGGCACACAGCCCCCCGTAAATTTCCATAACACTCAGGTCAAAAGCAATATTGGCATACTGGCTGACCCGGTCCTGAGGCATGATGAATAAGCACTCAGACATCCACCCGACATAATGGTCCAGTGCCGGCCGCCCTATCACGACACCTTTGGGCAGCCCGGTCGAACCAGATGTAAAAATAACATAAGCAGGCCGACTGGACGGCAGGATACGGATTTCTGTGTCTTCATACGTTTCAACAGAATTCTGTATAGTTTCTATAGAAAGAGTTTCACAAACAGAACTCTCTCCGCACAACGTCTCTATTTCTTGATGACTTCCTATAATGACATCAGGTTTGAAAATCTCGACTATTCTCCGTTTTTTTTCCAAAGATGAGAGAAGGTTGAGCGGAGCATACGTGGCATCACTTGCAAGAGACGCAAACATAGCGGCATACGCATATTCGCCTGCGGGGGCAGCAATAAGTATTTTCCTAAAATTGTTTTTTGTAAAAACTGCTGCAAACACCTTTGTGATTTGAAGCAACTCAAAATAATTTATACTATTTTTTGTACGGTATACTGCTGTATTTTGCGGATATTCTTCGCAAATTGTGAGAAATTTTCTCACTGTATCATTTTCTGACATCATTTATGTCCTGAATTTTTATGTCATAGAAAATTGAGTAATTACAATTCTCTATCCAATAGACATGTGTAATTTTTGAGTATTTACCGGTGAAATCTCATTTATAAGATTTCACCAGATATCGTGAGACAGTTCAGATCTGGTAGCGAAGATACAAAAAAAGCCACCTCAAGATGAGGAGGCTTTTCTGTATCCGTAGATAATCCCGGAGAGGATGGCTTATTTGGACTGAGCCATGATCTCTTCTGCCACGTTGCGCGGCACGGGGTCATAGTGATGGAACTGCATGGTGAAGGATGCACGGCCCTTCGTCATGGAACGCAGGTGAGAAATGTAACCAAACATTTCCTTCAGCGGCACATGAGAGCGAACCATAACCGTGGAACCGGAGGTTTCCTGGCTCTGGATCATGCCACGGCGACGGTTGATATCACCCACAACGTCACCAACGTGATCGTTCGGGGTGGTCACTTCCACGTCCATGATCGGCTCAAGAATAACCGGACCAGCCTGTTTCATACCTTCACGGAAGCAAGCCTTAGCCGCGATTTCGAACGCGAGAGCGGACGAGTCAACGTCATGGTACTTACCGTCAAGCAGCGTGAACTTGAAGTCCACTGTCGGGAAGCCTGCCAGCACGCCGGTAGAAGACTGCATGCGGATACCTTTTTCGACCGCAGGAATATATTCCTTCGGCACGGTACCGCCAACAACCTTGTTTTCAAAGTGAATGCCATCGTTCCGCTCAACCGGCTCGAAAGCAATTTTCACTTCAGCGAACTGACCGGAACCACCAGACTGCTTTTTATGCGTGTAGGTTTCCGTGTGCGGCTTGGAGATGGTTTCACGATACGCCACCTGCGGTGCACCGACGTTTGCATCCACACCATATTCACGACGCAGACGGTCGATGATGATGTCGAGGTGCAGTTCGCCCATGCCGGACAGAATGGTCTGACCCGTTTCCTGATCCGTCTTCAGCTGCAGGGAAGGATCTTCACTGGCCAGCTTCTGCAGCGCCAGCGTCATCTTTTCCACGCCGTCTTTGGTTTTCGGCTCAACAGAGATGTCGATAACCGGAATCGGGAAGCTCATACGTTCCAGAACAACCGGATCGGCCGCATCAGCAAGCGTATCACCCGTCTGAGAGTCTTTCAGACCCACGAACGCAGCAATATCACCAGCATGAACTTCCGTCAGTTCTTCACGCTTGTCAGCATGCATCTGGTAAATACGGCCGATACGTTCCTTGTGGCCCTTCGTGGTGTTAAGAACCGTATCACCGGTCTTCAGCACGCCACGGTAGACGCGAACGAAGGTCAGCGTGCCGTATTTGTCGTTGATGATTTTGAAAGCGAGGCCAGCAAACTTGCCGTCCGGATCGACCGGGATGATCGGCTGAGCGGCTTCATCGTCTTCTTCACCTTCCGGCGGAGCGCAACGGATGCCTTCAACGTCATTCGGAGCCGGCAGGTAGTCGATCACGGCGTCGAGCAGCGGCTGAACGCCTTTGTTCTTGAACGCCGTGCCACACAGAACCGGGCGGAACTCACCAGAGATGGTGCCCTTCTTGATGCAGCGCTTCAGCGTTTCAATGGAGACTTCGCCGTTTTCGAAATACTCTTCCATCGCCTTGTCATCGACAGCCAGAGCGGTGTCGAGCAGGTTCTGGCGGGCTTCAGCAGCCTTTTCTTTCAGATCGGCCGGAATTTCTTCATCGTGGAACTTCGCGCCCAGCTCACCGCCTTCCCAGACGATTGCTTTCATCTCGATCAGATCAACCACGCCCAGAAACTGGTCTTCAGCGCCAATCGGCAACTGCAGCGGGATCGCGACGATATCCAGCTTTTCCTTCAGCGTGTCGAATGCACGGTAGAAGTTCGCGCCGGTACGGTCGAGCTTGTTGATGAAGATGATGCGCGGAACCTTGTAGCGGTCAGCCAGACGCCAGTTGGTTTCAGACTGCGGCTGAACACCGGCCACACCTTCAATGATGAAGACAGCGCCATCGAGCACGCGCAGAGAACGGTTCACTTCGATGTTGAAGTCGATGTGTCCGGGGGTGTCGATGATGTTGATGCGGTGGTCGTTCCACTCACAGGTCACAGCAGCGGAAGTAATGGTAATACCGCGCTCACGTTCCTGCGCCATGTAGTCGGTCGTGGTGTTACCGTCGTGCACTTCACCAATTTTGTGAGACACACCGGTGTAGTACAGAATACGCTCGGTCGTGGTTGTCTTGCCCGCGTCGATATGCGCGGTGATCCCGATATTACGGATCTTCGAAAGGTCGGATTTGGCGGACACGAAAACCTCCAGAAAACAGGTCAGGCGCGACAGGGAACCCTTCGCGCCTGTGGCTACCGAACACCGTGCTGATCCCAGTTTTTCTTCAGGAAGCCCGGCTGCCGGAAACCGGCCGATAGACGAAAAGTGCCTGACACCCTGCCAGACACCTGCACAGAAAATCCGGACCGTCAGATTTTGACTGGCCCGGACCCACTGCGGTTAGGAAACCCCTGAATCAGGCGCCAGCGGCAGCCTGTTTTTTAGCCTGAGCGCGCAGCACGCGGCGCTTCACGACCTGAGCTTCTTCCGGCAGCTTGCGGTTAGGCGTGCTGATCAGGAAGGAGTCCAGACCACCATTATGTTCAATGGTGCGCAGGCCACGGGTGCTGACGCGCATGTGCACGGCGGCGCCCAGGATGTCGGACATCAGGGATGCTTCCTGCAGGTTGGGCAGGAAACGGCGACGGCTTTTGTTGTTGGCGTGACTGACGTTGTTTCCGGTCAGAACGCCTTTGCCGGTAATCTGGCAGCGACGGGACATTGTCTCATCCTTGTCTTAGGTATCAAACAGAGGGCCGAGACAATTTGCCCGGCGACCACATTCAGGATTGGCGCGGCTTATGGCTGAGCAAGCGCCTTCCGTCAAGGGTTGACCTCAGGCTTTCTCACTTTCCGGAGCAGTCTGTGCCTGTGTTGCGGCATGAATCTCGCCTGTACGCACGCTGTGCGCGGCAGAGTCGAGAATATGCAGGATGGTGTCTTTATCCATGCTCCGGGCCAGCAGCCCCAGAGAACCGCCCAGCAGGGCAGAGGCAATTGCCAGCGGCGGGTGATTCTCTTTAAGCAGGTGCTCCATCGCACTTTCGACCACCATCGCGCAGCGGGCGAGATCGTACGGCACAGCCGGCATTGCGTCTGATGTGGGCTCTGCGGGTGTATGTCCTGCTGTATCCGTCATGATAACTCCTCTTCTTTCCTTGTCTCAGACACCGGCCCGCAGGCCAGTGCTTTATGCGATTCGCCAGAGATGACCGCCCGGACGCTCCTGCCGTTACCCGGCAAGACGCTCAGCCACGCTTTCTGCCCCCTGCGCCGCCCACATGGCGGCATACTGCCCGCCAGAAGCCAGCAGAGCCTCATGCGTGCCACGTTCGATCACACGCCCCTGCCCCATCACCAGAATTTCGTCCGCGTCCACAATGGTGGACAGACGGTGCGCAATGACCAGCGTGGTGCGGGAGGCAGAAACGGCTTTCAGAGCCGCCTGAATCTCCTGTTCCGTATGTGTGTCCAACGCACTTGTAGCCTCGTCAAGCACAAGAACACGGGGGTCTTTCAAAAGTGTTCGCGCAATGGCCACACGCTGCTTTTCCCCGCCTGAAAGCTTCAGCCCGCGTTCCCCCACCTGTGTCTGGTAGCCATCCGGTAGAGACATGATGAAGTCATGGATCTGCGCCTGTCGCGCCGCCTGCTCCATCTCCGCCGGGGTGGCTCCCAGACGCCCGTAGGCGATGTTGTAGCCAATCGTCTCGTTAAACAGCACGGTATCCTGCGGCACCACGCCTATGGCCGCCCGCAGATCCTCCTGCCGGTAAGCGCGCACATCATGCCCGTCCACCAGCACCGCGCCGGACCAGACATCATAAAACCGGAACAGCAGGCGGCTGATGGTGGATTTACCAGCCCCCGTTGAGCCGACAATAGCGATCTTCTGGCCGGGTGCCGCCACAAAGCTCACCCCATGCAGAATTTCGCGCTCGGGCCCGTATCCAAACCGGACGTCCCGAAACGCCACTTCCGCCGGAGCAGAGTCCGCAAGCCGCGTGGCGATTGGCAGCGGGTTTTCCGGGTCCGCCACCTCCACATGCTCTTCAACCAGCCCGAACATCTGCTCCAGATCCACCATGGCCGTGCGGATGGCGGAATAGACAGACCCCAGAAAATTAAGCGGCCCGTAAAGCTGAAGCAGGTAAGTGTTGATCATGACGAACTGACCAACGCTGATCCGCCCGGCCTCAACATCCCGCCCGGCCAGCAACATGATGAGTGTGAGCGCCACGGCAATAATCGCCGCCTGCCCGAAGTTGAGCAATCCGAGGGAATACTGGGTTTTCCGTGCAGCCTGCTCATACCGGGCCTGTGCGGCATCATAACGGGTCGCCTCATGCGCCTCGTTGCCGAAATATTTGACGGTTTCATAATTCAGCAGGCTATCCAGAGCCTTGCCGCTGGCCTCGGTATTGCTCTCATTCATCCGCCGCCGGATACCCAGCCGCCATGAGGTAAACAGGACCGTAAAGCCGATATAGGCCGCAATCATCAGCACCATCAGGCTGACATAGCGCCAGTCAAACACCCGCCAGATCACCACCACAACCAGCAGAGCCTGCAAAATGGTGGGAGAGATGGACATGCCCATCCGCAGCAGGGTTTCCACTCCCTCCGTGCCACGCTCAATGGCGCGGGTCACACCCCCTGTCCTGCGGTCCAGATGGAAGCGTAAGGAGAGTTTGTGCATATGCTGGAAACTGCGGAAGGCCGCCTGCCGCGCCACCCGGAACCGCAAAGGCGCAAACAGGGAATCCCGCAAATTTGTCAGCGCGGCAGACACAAGCCTGACCAGCCCATACCCAGCGCAAACGGCGCCATGGCAAGGCTGCCGGGATGGGAGAGACGGTCCACCACGCGGCTGTAAGCCATTGGCACGGCCAGCGTGGCAAGCTCTCCACCCACCAGCACAAGCAGCACAAGCACAACACGCCACCTCAGACCGCTGTTTTCACGCGGCCAGAGATACGGAAGAAGACGGGCAAGAGTGACTGAGGCTGGCTGTTTCAGCGCCCCGGACGGAGAACGATTACGTGGTGACATACCCCCGCATGTGGCACGCCTCCATAATTTTGCAACCCCGCCGCACCTTGCCTCGCTCCGGTATCCGCCGGATAAACACTTACGCCTTGCGCGTTTATGGTCTCATTCAAGCACGACAGGATTTCCGATGCCTTCGGACGATACCGCCTTTCTTCGTCACCTCAGGCACTGCAACACCGCCGTCGTGCCCGGTGCGCGCTTCCCGTTTTCTCTGGACGGCAGGCCCGCGGGATGGGTCACCCCGGACCTGACGGAGACTCTGGAACAGCGAGGCCTCGGGTCCCGCACGCAGGGCTTTAACCTGCCTGCCCCGGCTGATCTGGAAGCATTGGGGGAAGATCTGGCACGGAGTGGTGTTTATCGCTCTCATCACGAACTGTTTGACGTCATGCCGGATGTGGACCAGCCCGTGCTGGCGCGGATTGACCGTGGCGCTCTGCCCCTGTTCGGGCTGGTGGCCGCCGGAGTGCATCTGAATGGTCTGGTGCGCAAGGCAGACGGATTATATCTGTGGACAGGCCGCAGAGCCGCCAACAAACGGCTGGACCCCGGCAAACTGGACCATCTGGTGGCAGGCGGTGTACCCGCTGGGCACACGCCGTGGGACGCACTGTTGAAGGAAGCGGCGGAAGAAGCCAGTATTCAGGAAGACCTTGCCCGGCAGGCGCAGCAGGTCGGGCGTCTTGTCTATGCGCTGGACCGGCCCGAAGGGCTGCGGCGCGATATTCTGCATTGCTACGACCTGTTCCTGCCCGAAAGTTTTGAGCCGGTTGCCGCGGACGGGGAAGTAGAATCCTTCCACCTGATGCCGCTAAGCGACGTTTACAAGCTGGTGCGGGATACGGACGAATTCAAAGTCAACGTCAATCTCGTGCTGATTGATCTCTTTCTCCGCAACGGGCTGATTGACCCGCATTCCGCAGAAGGCCGCCAGTTGCGGGAGGGGCTGAACCACGGCCTGTCTGCCGCCAGCCCCGGCCACACAACGTCTGGCCACCAGACGGCTGTGGCACCCGCAACACTCTGAGGGGGCGCAGGGTCCCACATTCCGGCTTCAGGCTGAAATGCGGGCGTCCAGCAGGGCCTTGGCTTCCGCCTCGGCCTCTTTCATGCCTTTCAGCAAGTGTTCGCGGATTTCTTCCAGACGCTTCTTATCCGTGATTTTCAGCCCGAAAAGATCTTTCACGTAAAACACGTCCACCGCCCGCACCCCGTAGGTGGTAATGTGAGCTGAGGCGATCTGAAGGTTTTCTTCGCTCATGGCGGCTGTCACGTCATGCAGCAGGCCGGGACGGTCACGTCCGTTGATTTCAATCACCGTGTAGGTGTTGGACGCGCCGTTATCAATCACCACACGCGGTGGCACATGAATCGCGCGCATCCGCATTGGCATATGCCCGAAGCCTGCCTGAGCAATTTCCGCACCAATATCAATCTGCCCGCTCAGTGCCTGCTCAATCAGCGAACAGAGCCGCGCCAGACGATGCGTTTCTTCATACGCGCTACCAGCCGTGTCCTGAATCCAGAACGTATCCAGCGCCATGCCGTGCATCATGGTGTGAATACGCGCATCAACAATGGAGGCCCCGGCCAGCGCAAGCGCCCCTGCAATTTTGGAGAACAGGCCGGGCACGTCCACGGTATAAACCGTTACTTCCGTCACCCCCCGCGCAGGCAGCGGCAGCACCTCCACCGTCAGTGGTGCATCCCGCCCGTCCGCATCCCGGATCAGGCGGGCATGCCGTTTGTGCGTTTCATGATCGAAGGATAGCCAGTAACCCGCGTAGCCCAAGCCTAGGAAGCGGTCGATATCCTGCGGCGCAACGCCGTCTTCGGCCAGAATTTCAGACGTGATTTCCTTGGCGTGACGCACGCGCACGTCCCGCTCCGTCGTGGCGAGACCACCGGCCAGCACTTCCGCCACGCGCACATAAAGCTCACGCAGCAATGTGGCCTTCCATGCGTTCCACACACGGGAACTGACGGCCCGCATGTCCACAATCGTCAACAGCAGTAGCAGGCGCAGGCGTTCGGGAGACTGCACAATGTCCGCCACATCCAGAATGGTCTTGGGGTCATCAATATCACGCTGGAACGCCGTATGGCTCAGCAGCAGATGGTGCAGGACCAGCCAGGAAACGGTTTCCGTCTCCTCACCCGACATGCCTAGTCTGGGGCAGAGATCCGCCGCAATTTCAGACCCGATTTCCGAATGGTCCCCTCCGCGCCCCTTGGCAATATCGTGCAGCAGCACGGCCATATACAGCGCCCGGCGGGAATGCAGACCTTTGACAAGCTCGTACGCCACCGGGATTTCATCCGCCATGCGGCCGGATGCGACTTCATCCATAATGCGGATGGCTTCTATCGTATGCTCATCGACCGTGAACACGTGATAGGTATCAAACTGCATCTGGCCGACAATACGTGCCCAGTCCGGGATCAGCCGCCCGAAAATCCCTGTCTCGTTCAGGATATGCAGCCAGTGCGCGTGGCCGGGTGGAGTCTGCTGTTCATAGCCGGAATCGCGCAGGGGGAGTGCTGCCGCATCCTCCGGGGCAGGCACACTGGCATCGCGCCGACGGCGCGGGGGCAGGTCCTGCGGTTCCGTCTCGCCACAGAGCAGATCGAGAAAAATCCGCGCGGCTTCCGGGTCATCCCGGAGCGCCACGGCCCGGCGCTCCCAGCGGATAAGCTGATGCCGCCCGAGCGGATGCAGAGGCCTGCGGCGCATCCGCGCCCAGTCCAGCAACTGCATCATCTTGATGGGTTCCTGATCAAACGAGATCCCGCGTTCCGGCAGGATCTGCCCGTCAACCAGTGTAAATCCGGCCTCCCGCATGGCCTCATCCGGCTTGACGGCTGTGGCGGCCGGCCCCTGCGCCTGCCGCAGCACGGCGGGCTCCAGCACATGCGTCAGGCGCATCACCTCCCGCGCTGTCAGGAAGTAGTGGCGCATAAAGCGTTCCACACCATTCTGACGGCCATGCCGGGTATAGCCCATGCGTGCGCCGATTACCGGCTGCATATCAAAGGTCAGGCGCTCTTCCGCACGCCCCGCGACGTAATGCAGATGCAGGCGCACCGTCCACAGAAAATCCCATGACCGGCGGGCGCGCGCCGCTTCCTGCTCCGTCAGCAGGCCCATCCAGATAAATTCCGGCGCCAGAAGGTCCATGACATGGCGGGTGCCGAACGTGTTCCGGCACATCCAGTACAGCGTCTGCAAATCCCGCAGGCCGCCGCGCCCTTCCTTGATATTGGGTTCCACCAGATAGGGGCTGTCCCCAAACCGGCGATGCCGTTCCAGCCGCTCACGCCGTTTATCCTGAATAAAGCCGGGCGCTCCAGCCTCCACACAGGCCACAATGTAGCGCGCCTCAAACATGGCAAACAACGCAGCATCCCCGGCCAGCAGGCGAGCATCCAGCAACGCAGTGCGGACTGTGGTGTCCTTACGGGCTTCCTCAATACATTCATTGATGGTGCGCGTCGCGTGCCCGACTTTCAGGCCCAGATCCCACAAGAAATACAGAACATATTCCACCAGACGGTGCGCGTTCTGGACATTTTCTTCTTCTGTCAGGAACAGCAGGTCAATATCGCTGAACGGGGCCAGAAGGCCACGCCCGTAGCCTCCGGTTGCCGCCACAACAAGCCGCCCTGCGGCAGGAGGCGCGCCCTCCCCGATCTGCCCGACGCCTTCCGCCGTGCCGGTCGCACGCAACGCAAGGTCCACAATGCCCCGCAGCATCACGTCCGTGAACGCGGCAATCTGCTTGGCGGCTTTTGCGCCCTTCAGTTCGTGCGATTCAAACCGGCTGCGGACATCCGCCTGATACCGGCCAAGATGGCGGCGGAAGATCGCCACGGACTCATCCCGCTGCGGGATGGTCGCGTCTGCCGGTGTGGCGTCCCGGAGTTCCCGCGCAAGGCAGGCAGCAAGCCCCTCGGGGGTGAGGGACGCAAGGGCGGAAACATCGGGCTGCCCGGGGGCAGCATGTGCGGGGGAAATCGACATTGCGGTCGGAATCTGCTCCTGAGGGTCGTCTGATAAAGAACCCGGTTTAACTCTGGCTCAACTCTGGGCCGGACATCCATCTTCCCGCACGGCCTCTTTATGAAGCTCGTACAGAATATCCAGTGCGGCACGCGGCGTCAGAGTATCCGGGTCTACCTCTAACAGTCGCTTCCTTAACGTATTTTCGTCTTCCTGCGGTAATATCTTCTGCGTGTCGAACAAAGGCAGGGGCTTGGGCCCGGTTGCGTGGTCGCGCTCCAGTTCCCGCAAAAGCCGCCCCGCCCGGTCCACGACTGAGGGGGGCACCCCAGCCAGTTTAGCAACATGCACACCCCAGCTTTTCTTGGCGGAACCGGCCAGAACCTCATGCAGAAAGACAATCTGGCCCCGCCATTCCCGCACCGCCATGGTGTGCGGGGAAAGGCGCGGCAGAGTATCCACCAGTCCGGCAAGTTCATGGAAATGCGTTGCAAAAATTGCACGGCAGCGCACAGTTGAATGCAAAGCCTCCAGCACCGCCCACGCAATCGCCAGACCATCCAGCGTTGCCGTGCCACGCCCGATTTCATCCACCACAACCAGAGAACGCGGGCCAGCCTGATTCAGAATGGCGGCGGTTTCCGTCATTTCCACCATAAAGGTGGAGCGCCCGCGCGCCAGATCATCCGATGCCCCCACGCGGGAAAAGAGCTGATCCACAATGCCGATATGCGCTTTATCAGCAGAAACCGGAAAGCCCCCCTGCGCCAGCAGCACGGCCAGAGCCGTCTGCCGCAGGAAGGTGGATTTACCGGCCATATTCGGGCCCGTCAGCAACATCACGCGGCGGCTGGCAGACAGATCACACCCGTTAGGCGTAAAGCGTGTGCCTTTTGGCAGAGCCGCTTCCACCACCGGATGACGGCAGCCTTCCAGCACAAAAGCCCTATCGTCCGTGACCACCGGACGGCACCAACTCCCCCCCGCGGCCAGCAGAGCGCAGGATTGCAGCACGTCCAGCACCGCCAGTGCCCGCGCCAGAACCAGCAGCGCTTCCTCCGCCAGAATACGCTCAACCAGCGCGGCAAAGACCGCTTTTTCACGCGCCGCAGCCCGTTCCGCCGCCTCGGCAATCCGGGCATCCAGTGAGGAAAGCTCTTCTGTAGAGAAACGGGCGTTGCTGGCTGTGCCCTGCCGGAACATCAGATCATCCCGGTCTTTAATGCGGGCGCTGGCTGCAACAGGCACTTCAATCACATACCCAAGCTGGGCGTGGTGTTTGATCTTGAGGCTCGCCACGCCGAATCGGCTGGCATACTCCGTCTGCAAACCGGCCACGATCCGCCGGGAATTGTCCCGGAGGCCTCTGTACCCATCCAGTTCGCCGTCATATCCGGCGGCAATCACCCCGCCATCTTCCAGCCGGGCAGGCAGATCCTCCGCCACGGCGCGCACCAGTTCCGCTTCCAGTTCCGGCGCGGCCCCGAGGCTGGCCGCGGCACGCGCCAGATAGGCTGGCAAAGCGGTATGATCCGCCCCCAGAGCCGCGGCAGCGGCACGGGCGGCATGCAGGCCATCCCGCACGGCAGCCAGATCCCGCGGCTGACCACGACCAAGGGACAACCGCCCCAATGCACGGGCAATATCCGGCGCGCGCTTCAGCGCATCCCGCAGGGCCGCACTGCACGAGGGCGATTCGCGGAGCCAGCACCAGCCATCCTGCCGGGCGGCAATACGGGCCGGGTCCGTCAGCGGTGCGGCCAGCCACTCCGCCACCATGCGCGCCCCGGCGGAGGTAACGGTCTGATTCATGGCGGAAAACAGGGTATGTTCCGTTCCGCCATCCCGTGCGCGCAAAATATCCAGACTGGCGCGGGTGGCAGGGTCTATCCCCAGCACACCGCCTTCCATCTGCGGGCTTGGGTGCGCAAGGCGCGGCAGCTTCCCGGCCTGACTGCGCTGAACATAGTCCACAGCGACTGAGGCCGCGACGGCCTCTTCATCCGTAAAGGTGCCGAACGCATCCACACTGGCCACATCAAAGGCGGCTGCCAGACGCTGGCGGGCTGTCTCTACATTCGGGATCAGCACCTCGGGCGCGCGGGCAGACTCATGCTCACCCAGCGCCATTTCCGCCGGCGCCAGAATTTCCGCAGGGTCCAGCCGCCCCAGCAAAGCCGCCAGAGCGGCTGCGGAAACAGAAGCGGTTTCAAACAGGCCGGTCGAGACATCAATCCATGCCGCCCCGATCAGACTGTCAGCGTCCGCTGCCTTGCTTTTCCGGCCTCGCCCGCTGCCGGGCTGTTCGGCCAGCGCCAGAAGCAGGTTGGAACGGCCCGGCTCCAGCAATTCATCTTCCGTCAGGGTGCCGGGCGTCACCACACGCACCACGGCGCGCGCCAGTGGCCCTTTGGGTGCCCCTTTACCTTTGCGCGGGGCTTCGGTCTGCTCCGCCACCGCCACACGGAACCCCCGGCGGATCAGCCGGGCCAGATACGCAGACGCTGCCGCGACGGGCACACCACACATCGAGATCGGGTCACCCGCGTGGGTTCCACGCGCCGTCAGCGCAATATCCAGTGCCGCGGCCGCAGCCGTGGCATCGTCAAAAAACAGTTCATAAAAATCGCCCATGCGGAAAAACAGCAGGGCTTCAGGATTTTCGGCCTTCAGCGCAAACCATTGCGCCATGGCGGGGGTGGCACCCTCGGGAGAATAACGCGTCATTGGCTTATCATACGGGCGTCACCCGGCGGGGCAACAGGCGTTGCGGTTACATCTTAACAAGTTTGTATAAAGCTTCCGCCACAGCCTGCACTGGTTCCGCCCACGGCCCATTGCCCTCACCGGAAACAGGCTGAGAAAACAGCCGCAGACTCGGATACCACAGGTTCTCCCCCCCTCCGCCGGGGACAGGTCGGGAAGACCCTTCCGCCCAGCGCCAGTCCCCGCCAAAACGGTTCAGCAGCCAGACCGGCTTTCCAAGCACACCGGCCAGATGCGCAATGACGGTATCAACCGTAATCACCACATCCAGTCCGGCCATCAGACAGGCGGTGCTGAGCAGATCGCCCTCGGGCAGCGGGGCCGCCAGAAACGGCAGGTCCGCCACGGCATGGTCCCGCTGAAGAGACTGAAACACCACACCGGACACGTCAGCCAGCGGCGCAAGGCAGGCAGGAGCAAGGGAACGACGGCGATCAAACCGATACCCCGGATTCCCCGCCCAGCAGAGACCAGCACGGAGGGGTTTTGACACAGGCGAATCTGCGGGCGCGTCTCCCGGCCCGTCTGCTAAGAGCTGGCCATTTTCCTCCAGAAACCGCCCCCCTGCATCCGGCAGACGCACCATCTGCCGCCAGGGATAGGGCTCAGGCAGCCCAAGGCACGCAGGCAAACTCAGCAGAGAACAGCACGCGACAGCCCCGACAGACCGCGCTGTCTGCCCTTTTTGCAGCAGCGTGACCCGTCCGCCATCGACAAACTCCAGCACCGGCGCACGGTCCAGAGCAGGCCCCACATAGCGTAGAAACTGAAGCGTATCGCCCAGCCCCTGCTCCGCATAAAGCAGAACCGGACTGCCGCCTGTGGCGGTGCCATCCCAGTGCGGCAGACCTTCCGTTTGGGATTCGGGCAGTAAACTCTGCCGGGCTTCAAACGCCTGCCAGCCTTCCTCAAAGCGCCCTTCCGCGAGCAGCACCGTGCCCAGATTGAAACGCGCCCTCGCCCGGTCCTGCTCCGGGGCCGGTCCGCTTTCAACCTGCCGGAAGAGGGCTTCTGCCTCCTGCCTGCGGCCAAGGTCTGCCAGCACCGTCCCGTAATTCACCGCCAGCCGGGCGTCCTGCGGGCGGGCGGCAAGGGCTGCCCCCAGTTCCTGCTCTGCGGCATCCAGTGCGCCCAGCGCCATCTGCACAAGCCCCAGATTGGTGCGTGTTTCCGGTGCATCCGGCACGCGGCGGGCAGAGTCCAGCAAGACGACTCTGGCTTTTTCAAAAGCGCCTTGCGCAAAAAGGGCGGCCCCATAATTCGCCAGCGCCGCCGCGTCCTGCGGAAATGCCTCAGCCACCACCGCAAAAAATGGCGCAGCCTCCCGCATCCGCCCGGCCCGCTCCAGCAAAAGGGCATGCTGGTTGTGGGCAAAAATAGTGTCCGGAGCCAGTCGAAGCGCTTTTTCCGAGACGTGCAAGGCCTCTGTCACCTTCCCCTGCCGGGCGAGACAGGCGGCAAGGCTCAGATGTTTCTCACAATCCAGAGGCCGCAGCCTTAAGGCTGTGCGCAACGCCAGTTCCGCATCCTGCACGCGGCCCAGTGCTTCCAGACACGCCGCCATAACCTCATGCGCCCTTGGGTCACGCGGCGCCGCCATCACTGCTACATGCGCAGCAGCCCGGGCCGGTTCTGCGTGCTCCTGCTCAAGCAGCGCGTGCGCCAGCGTGATGTGAAAATGGCCTTCTGGACGCAGGCCTATCGCCCGCCCGGCCAGCGCTACAGCAGACTGTGCATCCCCTCCGGCCCGCGCCACACAGGCCATGGCATGCAAGGCCTCGGCGTCGGACGCATCCTCGCGCAAAAGCGTGCGCAGCATGGCCGCAGCCCGCTCTGCATCACCTACGGACAGAAGGGCCAGTGCCTGTTCGACCGATGGCGTCTGCGTTGCCATCCCGTTCTGATGGGGCATGTGCTTTCCTTCAAAGTCCGTCCGGAGAATGGGAACAGACATTCTTCCCTGACACTCTGAGCAAACTTGACCACAGAGAGTTCCGTCCCGCAGGGCTATGCTCTACCCTCCTGAGCACGCGTTGCCACCCTACAGGACCAGATTCCGAATCATGAATAAAGCCTATCAGAGCCTCGAGCGCCATTTTGCCCGCCTGTCTTCCCTCAATGACGCCATCGGTATTCTGGGCTGGGACAAGGAAGTGATCATGCCCCACGGCGCCGCAGA
>SCDS01001799.1:0-16356 GCA_004149465.1 Drosophila nigromelanica
TAAATTTAAAAAAAGAAGAGAAAATGCCAAAGAAAATTGTTTAACTTAATATAGAATGTATTAATGGTGTTATATTTTAAATAGAATATAGACAGATAAAAGGGTATCATGCACCCTGTTTGCTGCCTCAACAAAAAAAACAAAAAAAAAAAATGCCAACAAGCAAAAAATCAGGCAAGTACAACACACAGCTAATATACCCTGTCAAGATAGTGGAATGTTGCTTTTAATGATGTCAAGTTTTGAATAAAGAGTGAAAGAGTAATTAAAATAAACTTGTCTTATGTAAGCTATTACAACAATATCGTGACTTGAGTGCATATTTAACGAGTTGATTCGCATTGAAAAGAATTTATAGAAGTGGATGGTGTTCTGCCAGCATGTTTAGCAGGGTGGCATGGTGCTGCGACGCTGCTTGACCAGGCGCTTGGGGCAGGATTGGCCGCCGCGTTGTGGCTTGCTAATCTCGTAGCGATAGCCTTCCGAGTAGCCGATGCCGCAGGTGACGTTGCAGGGCGTCCAGTTGGACCACTCGGACATGACGCAGCCCTTGGGCAGGCCGGTCTCCTCGCGGCCATTGGCGCCCTCGGTGCGTATCCGGCCGCAGGTGAGCAGGCAATCGTTATCGGTTAGGAAATTGTTGCGATTGCCACGACAGCCGCCGTAGGTGAAGGACTCACAGCGATTGGTCAGCGGATTGAAGGCGTAGCGCTGATAGCTGCCACGACAGGGACCCATTTCGGGCGACTGCACGCAAATCTCCTTGGCCAGCTCCATGTTGATGTTGCAGTCGATTGGGTGCTGGCATTCCCTCTGCTGATGCAACTCCATGCGCTTGCTGCACTCCTCCTTCATGGTACCGTCCTCCAGTAGCAGGAGACGCTTGCGTATGGAGCTGCCATGTCCGCAGGAACCGGAACAGGGACTCCAGTCGCTCCACTGGGTGGTGGGACAATCGGCATCGGGCAGTTCCACCTGCTCGTAGGCGCAATCCGGCCGCATGCACTTGTTTTTCTCCACAACGGTGATGTGCGGACAACGCTTGCGGCCCAGCGAATTGACAAAGGTCCGCGTGCGCATCGTGATGCCAATGCCGCAGCTGGCCGAGCACTCGGACCAGACGCTCCACGGCGTCGTCTTGCAAATGCCGGCACCCTCGCCGTTATCGTTGACCAACGACTGCGAGTTGGCCAGATTCTCGCCCTCATCCTCATCGCGATCCTCGCCAGCCGAACCGTTGGCACACTCCGCCACAGCCGCCACGCACATCTCCTTGGACACCAGCTGGCGCGTGCACCCGCCCTGCTGCGCCAGCTCCGGATTCAGATAGTGGCGACTGCGCATGCGAATGCCCTTGCCGCAGGACACGGAGCAGGGACTCCACGCGTTGTAGCCGCTCACGTTGCACTCGGCTGTTAAAAAGATTGGAATGCTGTTAATGATCACAGTGGTAGCTTATTAGCGCTTACCGCGCGCATCCTGCTCCTCAGCATCGTCGGACACCTCCAGCTGGAGTGCTTGCAGAAAATCATCATCGCAATTGCGTGAGATAATTTTCTCGGGACGCAGGTAGAGCTTGGCCAGCGTCGTCATCTGTTTGCTCTGCGGATTGTAAAACGGTGCACCTGGATCCTCCGGGTACATTGTGGTTATCTTATACATGCGCTCGCGTGGCTGCGTCTCAGAATTGGGAGACTAAAAAGACAATAAACAAGTAAGAAGCTTGCAATCGGGCGTAACCCACTACGCAATACTCTTTCACAAAAGAATAGCAGCTTTAAACAATCGAAAACGGTTCTATTTATTGTTTTTTTTTTTAAATTTATCATGGTTCTATCCTTAAAGAAAGATAATCAATGTTTCCTTCTTTAGAGAAGGTCATCTGAAATCTGTCCGTAAATTATATCTAATATCTAATAATAAATTTAATACATTTAGCTTCAAATCTGAGGGAGATAAATACATTTTATCAATTTGCCACGCCCCCAGTGGGCCTATCGAAAAAATCTTTATAAATATGTAGTCATAAGTAATCTATCTAAAATTTGTAATAATCAAAAAATAAATAGATATATTAATCTAACTTTAAAACGGAGGGATAAATATATTTTAGCGATTTGCCACGCCCCAGGTGGGCAAAGTTAAAAAATCTTAATACTTTATCTGACGGGGGTAAACACGAATAAATATTCCGAACTTCAAACCTCTAGCGTCATACGAACAGACAGACGGACAGTGCACAAACCCAATAAATAGTTTTCGCTTTTAATTGGAATTCAAAGAAGTCTCAGGCAATACCCGCTTACCATATAGGTGATGCCGCTGTCTGTGCCGGCATCCCACGGATAGAGATCAAAGTCCATGGACTCCTTCCAGCTGCAGTCCGCGGTGCACAGATCAACACCACTGATGCCAACCACCCAGTCGGGCGAGGGGCCAAACATGGAAGTCAACGAGATCTTGGGATGCTTACGATCAACGCGGAACTTGGACGAGGTGCTCTGGTTCACATTCGGATACCACAGGCCGGCCTTTATGAGCGTACGTAGTTTGGGACCCTGTGCACGCAGCTCCGTCTCCAGAGCCGTTGGTGAGCCCCATTCGGCCAGCGAGCGGAAGCCGTCGGTGGCTATGTGGTGCTCGCCCCAGAAGGGGAAGTTCACCTCATGCGAGGCGCCTCGGAAACGGTGTTTACGTAGCGATCATTAAATTTGGTAAGGGAATCACTGAACAGCTGGAAGCGACCAACACGACGTGGACTGGCGATCTGGGCGCGTCTGCTTCCAGTGTACGCCTCAGCGGCAATGGTGAAGTGCGTAAAATGCTGAACTTTTTTATGGGTGCGGGCGTTGAGCAGCAGCACTTGTGAAGATAACAATGGCACTTCGTTTAAATTTAAATATACGTTTAAAGAAATAGTGCTGTAAAGATCAGTTGTGTTTCGATCAGTAAGCAATGAATGTTATCGACTATCACTCAAAGCGCCCTTTGTTCTCGATTTGCATTCGTTTGGTTTTTCAATTACTGCTTTAAAAAATATTATGCAATTTATATATCCAAGTCCTTTTTCAATCTGCAACTCATATGAAGCCTACAAAAATAGATCGTTTAAATTCAAATATTCACACTCGATACTTTTAAGAATGTATATTGTAAATATTACTTTAGTTCCGATAAATATACTTGTCGTTAAATACAACATTGAATGTTATCGTTTGCCAATCACAGCGATCTTTGTGCCCGATCGATGCGCATCCCGCGTTTTTGTTCGTTTGTTTTTCAACTGCTGCTTTAAAAATTGTTAAGAATTTAACACTTACAATTGTTTGTGGAAAAATGAGTGATTTTCTCAATAAGCTATCGGATGGCTGTGTTAATATCGAAAAGTGCGGCGATGTGGTCGTTTCGCCCAAGGACAATATGATTGGCATGTTTTGCCATTTCTGTTGTGACATTTACACGAATCTATCGGAATTTCTGCATCATTTGCAATGGATGCGCAACGATGTGCTGGGCTTCGCCAAGGCACACAATGTGTACAGCGTGGAGGAGCTGATGGCACTAACGGACGCACAGGAAGATGTGGACAGCAGCAGCAGCGATTCCGGAATACCAGCTGACCGCGGAGATGCGATGACGGCTGCCGAACCCAAGACTCGCATCGGAATGAATCACAATATATTAAATGCTCTGGCGGCATATGATGTGCACTATAAAAAAACCAAAGCCAGCCAGAAAAAGGCTACATCGAAAAATATGTTGCAGTGGCAGGCAGAAGGTGAGTGCAATAAGCAATTTTCTGTACTCATTCTAATCTATGTTTCTGTTTTGCAGCAGAAAAATGCTTGCCGGTTGCAACTGATGCAAAAGAAAGAGATGTGCTAGCCGAAGTGGAAGCCATGCTGTTAGAGGATGAGTTACAGCCACAAAAAGAAGACACTACAGATCATGGAATGGAATTGCAAGAGATGTTGCAGGCTGCCGGTTTGCCAGACATTCAGCTGGATAAGGAACAGTCCATGCCCAAGCACTTGGAACACAAACTAACTTCTGATTCATGTAAAGTAAACTTCAATGAAAAGCAGCTAAATTTGAAGCGTCGCAACTGGGAAGCGGTTAAAATTAAATCAGAAAAACCGAGATCCACGTGCGACCTTAAGAGTTATACCATTGCCCGATCCGCACGGAAGCGTGAGCAGCATCAGCGCCTGAATAATATCAAGAAACGCATAGTTCGTTCGCTGGAAAGCGAAACGCATAAGCCTCAGCGTATGCCAATTAAGGTAGCGTGTCTACAGCAGCTTCACCAACTTACTGTGTCCAAGATCAAGCAGGAGAATCTGCTGCTGGAGAAGCCTTCGAATCAGCCCTCGTCTAAAACGAATACAGCCGACAAAAAGTTATCGTTTACTTTAAAAGACAACACATCTCTTGCGACTTCAATCAAACAAGAGCAAGAGAAAGCTGCTGGAGATTTGCAGTTAGCTTTAAGACCCAGCACCATGAAAGAGCCCATGATTCAATTAACGAATACGGCGTTGATGAAACTAAAAACTGGAATACAGGTCAAGCCAATTTGTTCAGTCCGAGCTTTAGCAAAGGATATTAGTACCAAAGATAAACAGCCAAACGAACTAAACAATAATGCGCAAGAAAACAAACGAAAAGAGTTGAAGAGTTCTGTAGCGACACAACCAGAAGCTACAAATTCAAGTCCACCAAAAGCTAAGACCCCAATTAAAAGCGAGCATAAAGCTAAGCACATGCATTTGGATAATAAAAATATAAGCATTGCAAATCAATCCAAGAAAACATCTATTATGATAAACGCAGTCAAGATATTGCCTAGGCTCAATTTAAATTCGGAAAATAATCAGTTGACTAAAAGAAACAACGAAACCAATGCAAAAACAATACAGAACGGGCCTAATTTAAAATCCTCATTGGTCGAAATCACTTGTAAGACCCAAAAAACTACAGCCAGAATCAGCAAGCGGAGAGTTTCCTTCGCAGTCGACAACAGTCAGTCAATGCTGATTAACAAGCCACTCAGACGACCCTCAGTGCCACCAGCCAGCACCCAAATAAGCCAGCTGGAGACTTTAAAAAGAGAGCCTCTGAGATTGGAATCAAGCAGAGCCAAGCAGCAAAACAAACGGAAACAAATATCAATTCATAATTCCGCCACATCAACAGGTGCAGTCGAGGCAAAGCGCACTAAAACCGAGCCAAACGCTTCACTGAATTTCAATTTAACCGACAGTGTAGTGGAGATTCTACAGGTAAGTTAAAACTCAATAAGTTCGATATTTGCACAAAAGTTTTACGCAGTTTATATTTTTAAAGAGCGACTTGAAGACCACACAATTAGATGCAGATAGTTTGCTGAAATTGGCAGAGCCCAACAGTGATCCCTACGAGGATATACTTAATCAGGTTAAAAGCGAAAAAGAAGAGGATGTGAAGCAACAAAATCCAACAAACATAAAAACAGATGAGGCAAATAAAAATGATATTAAAGCAGCGCCTCAACATATACGTAATGATATGAATCTGCTTAGAGTAGTTGGCGTAAGTTTCCATATATAAAAAAATTTATATATATGTAAATATACATTTTCAATAACTCACAGCTACCCATTATAAAGGATGAACACTATGAAGATCTAAAGCCTGTGGAGTTTGCCGATATATTACGCTCAAAGGCAAAGAAATTTAGCAACATGCTGCGACTTCACGATACAGTTTGGAATCCCAAAAAAATCAACGCCGAATGCACGCAAAATATGCCTAAAGAGCTGACCATGCTCACCAAAGAGGCCAATGCCGAATTTAAGGTCAATTTGAATGTTAGCGAGCTGAAGCGCATTTTAAATTTAATCAATACCTGGCATGCACAACAAATTGATCTGAAATTCTTCAAAAAAGTTAAAATCTCCGCTACAATCGGTCATTATTTGCAGCTGTTTGCATTTCTGCCCAAGATAAATCGTTGCTTTTATTACTGTGAGTGGTGCGAGGAGAGCAGCAGCAACAAAACACGCTACGAGAAGCATCGTATGATGCATCTATGTAAATTCACTTGCACCCACTGCAAGCGAAGCTTTCAAAAAAAGGGCTATATGCTGAACCATATGCGCATCATGCATAGCCTAGAACATTAGAATTGTATCGTGTGCTATAATATCTATAGTTTTTATTTATTTTTTTTTATTTATTTATTATTTGTAAGTTTTGCGTCACGATTGATCGAAACTATGTAGCATACGCCTATGTACGCCAAAGCAAACAATATATATCCACAGGATCTATACTAAACTATAATTTAAGCTCGACATCAAATTAAGTCGATTTATCAGTTGCCAAAAATGTTAAAGCTTTGGAATATTGCAATTTTCTTGTGTCATATATATAGGCTTAATATGCCAAACTATAGAAAAAATCATAACTTTTCTTGATTTGTTTATCGTTTTGTATGTTCAAATGTAACACACTATTTTCTATTCATCAAAGCCATTTGATTTTCCTTGTGCCGTATATATATATATATAGCTTTCACTTTTTCATCTATAGATAAAACTTAGGGTTAAGTTTTTTAAATATTGTTGAAATTTGTAATTCATTCACAGCCATTTTTGTTGAAATTGCGTGTACAAATGTGAATAGCGATCATTTCTTAGCAGAAACAGATCATATTATTCGCTACTTTAAATGCCAAAGCACACACATACTATATGAAATACTATACAGAGTATCAAATATGTAGTCAGCGTTTAAGCAGCGCCTGCTTAAGTGTCGCTTTAAGGCCTTAACTTGTTTAACTATTAAATCAATTTTGCTGTTACTACTTTATAAATTTAATGTATTAAAAAATATACTATGTACTATTTGTTTCAGTGAGAAAGTTTGTAAACACATCTAAATTGTAATTTCCTTAATTCAAGCAATATAAAAACAGACGTCTTGTCTGAAGACACAACCAAACATGTGCTCAAAACTGTGATTTCTTATCTCGCCAGCGCTTTGTCGTGTGTGATTTAGGGGTCATGAGGCCGTGACCCGAGCGCTGATTATGAAATCTTATTGTTTTTGTAATCTCAAGAGCCACCTTGCACTTACGGTTGTACGCCTTGCCGGGCACATAGCCATTGGGTCCATCGGCCACAATTAATTTGTATCCATTGTCGCCGCGTGTCCGTCGGCCGTGGGGCAAGTGTGTGGGCGCCCGAGGGCAGCCAATCGCTGGACTAATTGCGCCTGCCACAAGACACACAGCGATGATGCTGGCAAGCAATGGGTCTAAGTGCCACATTATAATCTTTTCTTTTTATTATTTTATTTATTCGTATTGTTTTTGTTTTTGTTTTTGTTTTTTGTGTACCCCAGCGGACAGAAAAATAAACAAGCGACCGTTTCGGACACTGCACACAAACAGACTGAATCCCATTTCGAGCGCTTTCGAGTTATCATCGAGCCAATGCTTCTATGTATTCTGATTGTATTGCATAGCTGTATGTACTATATATATGTATATATAAATATATAGTAAGTATATGGATTTGCATGTGCACTTTGCTCCTTGATATTAAAACACTTTCACGGGATCTGTTTGGATAAAATGAAGCGATCCACTTGACATCTTTTAATTGTGATATAGTGTGATTAGTTTTTAGCTAAGGAAATTTAATTGATGAGGAATATATAGTTTGTAGTCTTCCTGTTGTTATGTGCCGCTGACATGTGAAAAGTAGTACTATATAAATAATTGATATTGAACTTAAATTAATTTCTTTTTAAATACTGGGTTAACTTTTAAAACAAAACTGTGTCACCTTTCCGAATTAAGTTGTCTTTTAGTATACATATTCCTTTTAGGGAACCTATTAGAATAATTAAGACAAATAATAATATTTCCATATTTATTGTACGCAAGTTCTTTATTTCGTTTTGCAGTTTTGCTCTTTTTTAATAAATATATATATATATGTATATATATAGTATAAATGTTGCCATATAATTTACAAATCGTATTATTATATATATATATTCTATATAGTTCTTTATTTTTGGTAACAATTCTTTTTTAATAACCTCAAATGCAGCGTTTTAGTAGGTATATTTATATATATTTATAAGTAGTTTATAAATTTGTAGGTTGGCTCAGCGCTGCTTTTACATACACACATATTACACATACATAAGTATATCGCATATATAGTGAGTACATCGAATAATGCCCTAGTCAGAACAGAAACTAGCATACTTAGCTCGTAGGAAACTCAAATTAAGTGTGGGCATTGGCATTGGCCAAGGTAAACCAAGTTTGAGATAATGAATGGAGCAGCTATATAATGGCTGCTACCTGAGATATAAATATAAATATATAAACGTAAAACAGATCACATGATTTGCCAGACGTTAAGAACTAAAAAATGGGATATATATATATAAATATAATATTTTTAAGCAGAGGTTAGCAGCAAATCACAAGCATGGAGCAAAATCTAATACTAAAAAGTCAGTATGGGCGTCTCCCGATGATCCAGTAGATCTGTAACGGAAATAAATTCAGATTTGTATTTACATTTGAACACAAGATAGAGAGAGATAGCATTAATTTATTACTGAAAATATTTCCTAAGCAAAATATTTTTGATTGAATTTAAAATTAATTTTGTTGAATATTAAAAACTTTAGAATTTATAAAACGTTTTGTTGAAAGATAAAACAAAAAAAGCGTTCCTACAACAGTTTTTAGCTCATTTCCCTAAGGATAGATTTTCAAAAACTTGGTGAAACACGCTTTAAAATTGAGTTTGAATCCGTTTAAACGTAAGTTAAAATTATGCTAAATAAATAAAACTTTGCATCAAGTCTCTAATTTATTTTCACAATGATCCATAAAAAAATTATTCTGAATCAGATTATTTTTAAATTTTTTTTTATTATTCTTCAGTTAAATAACAAAAGCTAGCAACTGTGAAAAATTCAGACACCTAGCTCTAAGGGTTTAAGCTGTGCGCTGATCATCAATCAGTCAATCAATCAATCAGAAAACTCTATACATATCGATATAGATGCTCACCCTTGGCAATGCTCCACCAGGGCAGTGTGACATAGGTGAGGAATGCATTGAGCGGCGTGGATTGCTGTCGTCGATTCTCTTTCCAGAAATGGAAGGATTGCGTAAAACCGGGACTGGTCCACAAAGGATTATAGGCGCCATCGTCCAGTTCTGCAAGCACACGAAATAAAACGCAAATTAGTTCAAGATGAATGCGAAGGCTAACTAAATTCTATAGATGCATGCAGAGTGATTTCATGGAATATACAGCTGGTAATATTGGCATTTGGTTAACCTTTGAGCGCCTTCTTGGGCAGATCGCACCAGTAGTAGATATTGGTGCCATCCGGAGTGCGGCGCTTGGGCACCAGATGCAGCACCTTGTTGTAGTAGCTTTGCTTGGCGGTGCGCGGTAATGTGGCCGCCACCGATGTCTGTTTGCCATTGGCCACAAGTGGTTCACCATTGAGCAGGGGCTGCTCCTCCTGCTCCTGCTCCGACTCCAGCTCCTGCAGCTCCACATTATTATCGTTGGTTGCGCTGTCAGCGGGCGCCGTTGGCGACGCCGGCTGCAATGGATGGTTTTCTGATTTCACAGGTACACGTAAACATTTCTCAAAGGATTGCGGCACGCCAGGCGGCGATGGCGTCGGCGTTGCCGCTTGCTCCACAACGGGCAGCTCTTCGCGGCCGCGCACGCTAATCATTAGCTTGCTCTCGCTGGCGCTGAGTATGGCAATTTTCGCCACAGCAGGACATTCGCTGGCGTCCAGAGCTTCACCGTTGAGGGAGGTGGCATCATCGGCCAATTCGTACTCCTCGGATTTGGCTGCGATGCTGGCGGCTTTTCCTTTGCTGTTCGTTTTCGACTTTACTGATATTTTCGATTTGTCTTTGTCTTTGTGCTTTGCCTCTTTACTTTTATTTTTCTCCTTCTCGTTCTCCTTGGCATTGCGCAGCCTTTTGGGCGACATTTTGGCCGGCAGGTTTGGACTTGACCCTGCCACCGCCACGCACTGGCGTCGCCCTTCTGGGCATTGGCACACTCGTCCGCCGATCGGCGGCGCTCAAGGATACGCTGCGCGTTATGTTGTTGCCCTTGCGCCTGCCATCGCTCAGCCGGAGGCTGCCACGTTTGCTGACCACCAGTTCGCTCTCCACGCACAGAATGCTCGGCGGCTTCGGCTTTAGGCGCGTCTCGCGCTTCTCCGGCATTTTGCTGAGGCAGGCGGGCGTCTCGTTGGCCGCATCCTCGCAGCTGGGACAATACACTTCGGACATTTCGGGCGTGTCGATGCTCCTCGAGGCCGTTGTCCAGCGTTTCTTGCACTTTTTGCCGCCAAAGCAATTGCAGCCCGTGCTGCTGCTGCTGCTGCCGCCGGCCACAGTCACCTCAACGGCGACGCTGAGCGGCGGCGGGGTGACGGCCGTAACAGCTGTGGCCACATCGCTAATGGCAGCTCCAGCTGCAGCTGCAACTGCCTCAGAGTTTGTGGCAGCAACTGACGCTGGAGCTGCGGCGTCAGTCTGTGCTAAATTGAGCGTTTCACAATTTGGATTTGGGTGCAGTTTTGCCGCTGAGGCCGAGAAAGCAGGACGTTGCTGATCTACAAGTAGATATAGATCGGTTTGTTGCGTTTTATAAAGCATATACAACGACACATACAACAACCGACAGGATCGGTCTTCAAGCAACTTAAACATAACTTTATTTTGGTAAAATAAAAATGAAATAAAACCAAAAAATAAATTTTAACTAAAGCAGAAATCATAATAAACCGGGGTAGCGCTATAGGCGGGAGCTATATTTGTGGTTGATTTTAGGGAATGCGGCATAAAGGAGCAGTTGGTGTTATGTATAGAATATTATAGAATAGATTCTAGTTATGATATAGCCAAAGTGATCACCACCAAAAGAAGCCATCGACATGTTTGCAAGGATATTTACAATGAATATATGCTCTAAGCAGAGGCTGTGTTTTATGCGACAAAACATTTAGTGCATACCCCTACCATCTGCTAGGGTGTCAAGATTTAAACTTTTCACTTTTTTATCCCTAAAGAAAACTTGAGTTTCAAACTTTTCAAATAATTCCAGAATTAAATTGAACTACAAATATTTTTAAAAAAGATTGTAATCTGTATAATTTCTCTATTTAATATTACCTCATCAAGTTTTCTATGTTATATTACATTAATCCTATAACTCTTTTATTTGTGAATATAATTAAAAATTTCTTTTTTAAAGAAAAGCAAATTAAAAATTTGAAATAAATTAAATACTCTGTAGTTTTTAGTTGTCCTGCTTTCTCGGCAAAGTTTTGTATTTGTTCGATATATATATAAACCTTGGTCCTTTTTGGATATATATATATACACACACATTAATGTTGGTTAGTTGAATTTGAAATTTGTTAATTTAAGGAAAATCGTAGGAACCACAACATGTTTACAAGGAAACAAAAAACAAAACAAAATGTAGTAAATAAAGGCAGAACAAAGCAAGCAGAAAAAGCGCAACAAAATGAAGCCAAAATGCTAATTATTGCAACTAACTACATTTTTACAGTAAATAAACGAGTCGTGAATTCATTTACAATGTTTACAAAATTACAACTGAGCATGCAAAAACAAAAAACAAAACAAAAGAAAAGTAAAACAATAATAATGACTGTAAAACCGTTGCGAATACACAGACAAAAGAGTAATGCAGGAAAACAAATGCTTGGCTCACCATCGCGCAGATCTCCGGCCTCGATTTCGGATACTTCGTTGGCCAGCGAGTCGAGTCCTTCGTTCTCGGAGCGCGCCTTGACGCCGGCACTGGCGCTGGTGCCGCTGCCCACCATGTCCTGGTTGGTGTTCTTGGTGCACCAGTCGTAGCGTGAGAAATTATTGAGATTGGCGCTGGGATCGCTCAATCGACGCTGATGCCGACACGTGCAATAGTCGTCGTTCTCCTCCTCCCACTCGTCCCACATGTCCGTGGCACAGAAGCCCGGCTCGCTGGTTGGCGTCTCAACGCCGGAGCCCTTGGGCTTCGTCACCGCCATCTCGGCATGACCCTTGCCCTGCGGCCCCTTCATGCGCACGAATTCGCAGCGCGTCTGCACGCCGGCACCGCTGCTGAACAGGCCAAAGGACATGCGCTGCGCCACCTTGGAGCTCAGACTCGATTGCTGCAAGCAAGCAACAAAACCAAAAAAATATCAATAAATATACCAGATTGAATCCATGCCAACACTCACTCTGGCATCGTAGACCTTCTTCAGGGCATCGTAGCGTATGGAGCCGAGAAAAATGACGCCCTGAACGGCGCCATCTTTGTCATTGGCCACCAGTTCGACGCACACCATCTCGCCGTCACGCACCAAAATATCGCTGAACACCTCATCAAAGTTGTCCACCATAAAGCATATGTGTGGATATGTAATCTCCTCGCCCTCGCCCTTGGTGTCCATCTTTCGGCGACTGGGACTCGCGTAGACGCGCTGCGAATGCCGCCGCAGCACCTGCAGCTCCTTGGGCGAGGTCCTTGTACAAATGGCCAAGGTTAGCGTGTAGTCGAACTGATGTATGACCATGTTCAGGTAGACGGTCTCCTCCCAGTCCACATCCGGATCGTCAATTGGCAGTTAGCGTGAATCCTTGCGAAATACCTCAACTTCAGTCTGTCAAGAAGAACAAAAAGGAGTAACTAAATGTTGAGCCATATTTAACAAGGATGCACTAATACCCACCTCATATTTTGGCATGTGGCGCGAGGAGCTCTTCACGTGCTTTTTGCGCACAAAGAAGAGCAAATCATCCGAGTCGATGCTGTACACGAGCTCCGTTTGAAAGAGAAAATGACGCACAAACAAATCAGTCTAGTAAGTGGTGCCCTGCAGCACCACAAAACCACCATCTGCAAAATAGGACAATGAATTGGTTAAAATCGAGTATAGAAATTTATAATCTCATGGCCAAAAACATAAGTTGGCTGAATGACCCAAAAAATAATCTTTTCAAAATTTCAAATATATAAAGCTGAACAAAAAAATGTATTTAAATCATTTTGCGTATTTGATAACTGATAAGTTTCACTGCTGATTAATGAAAAACGTTTATGAGCTAAATTTAAATTCCAAAGAGCTTAGTTTCAATAGAATAACCAAAGTGAAATGTTCTCCAAACTGTTTTTTATGGGATTTGTGTTTGTGCTGCTGATGCAAGAAATACTTGCTCATCCACACTTAGCGATAACAAACGAAATTATATTTTCGTAAGTGAAACACAGATATGTCACAGTTAGAAGAAAGCGTCTCCGAACCCATAAATGAAATATATTTTTGATCAGGACGACGAGCTGAGTTGAGTTAATCTGTCCGTTCGTCCATCTGTATAAACGCAGCGATCTCTAAGACTACAAAAGTTAGAGACCTATAATTTTTGACTATTGATTTTCCCAAGCTATACGCAAAACAAGAGTATATTTTTTCCTCGGTATCTTCCCTGTTTCAATAATATCGATACAAGTCGCTGATTAGGCGAAGCTCAAGGAAACGCTAACAAAATTCTGCTTTTGTTATACAAATGATAAATATTAATAATAAATATCAAGTACTAATTGCGATTTCTTTCCTTTTCTCAGTGAAGATCCAAGAAATGCCGATAATACGGATGGCGGCGGAGGCGGGTGTTATGGCTTTCGTGGTTAGTCAATTTGTTAAACATTTTGCAGTTTTTTAGTTTCTAGTTGTATATATATATATATATATCACTACTGTATTTGCACATGTAAATTAATAGTTTATATAAAGAAACTTTCAGAGAAATATTATAAATTACAATCTCTTTGGGAATTTTAAAGTTCACAGTTTACATAGATTGTAAAAACGCCATAAAAATATTTATATATAAATAAAATATTAATTAAATAAAAGCTGCGCTTATTATCCGGTGTTAACAAGAAAAAAAATCCATATGTACTCGATTCGTACTTTATGTTATTTTTTACCAACTTTTTTTTTTCAATTTTGCGTATATTTTAATTGCAGCATCAATCTAGAGGATAAACAGTGCGCATGATAAAGGCATATTCGTGAAAGCAACTTTCAAAAAGTTATGTCGATATAAGTGCATACATATAAAGTACATATTTGTACATACATATAAATTGATATCAACCAAGCCCTTCCATTAGGGGGATTGTGCAGCACTGTCACATAAAAGCGATAGCTGCACAAAAGAGCCTTCAACCGCATTGTCAACAAAACAAAAACAAAAAAGCGGATAAAAAGCTCCTCTAGATAACAAATACAAACACATCTATGTGTGTGTGAGTGTGTGTATGCAAAAAAGTGTGCTAAAGTGGAACAAAATCTGTGCATACATACTGATGAACAGCTGTGTGTGTATATGTGTGTACAAGGGTGGAAGGAGTTGCCGGATGGGCGTTTGACAAATCGATAATGTGCAAATGTAGACAAATTTTCGTTAAAAATTTTAACTTCAAATTAAGCTTATTAAAGAGTTCAGAATTTAATCACCATCTTTGAGCAGCTGTCGCATCTCCTTGGTGCGTTGAAAATTTATGTCCTCGAGCAGCTGCTGGAGCGGCGTCTGCGGTTTGAGCAGAGCGCCCGCTGCGCTGGCCAAAGCCATGACGGTGACGTCGCTGGCGGGGATTTTCTATTTAGCAGTTAGATAGCAATGGGTCTCAGTTATTTCACAATTTTGCTATAATTCTGATGCATGCCAGGCGTTGGTTTGGTCACTTTATAAATACATTTGCATGTTTTTTTTTTTGTTTTTTGTTAACTTTTGGCGAAGCGAGTTTTTGAGCAACTGATGCAAACTGAAAAACTAATTTGGTTAAGATATATTCAGTTTGGGGTTGTTTGTTTTACAGCTGCTGACATTTGCATTGTCTCCACTTTTATCAATCGCCCCTTTTATTTTGGTCTGTCAGCTGTTCTTTCGCCATGCCAATCGCAACTTGTCCTTCCTTATGTACGCAACAATAAGCAAGCAATAAACAATGCCAAGCTTAATCGGCAATAATAATTAAACAATAACAAAGCTTTGAAAACAAAATGAACTTTTTATATATGTAAACAAAACTCGCTTTTATCGACCGCCGCCACACATGAGTCCCGATAACACTAGCTCACGGCCGCATAATCGATTTTGTGCGCCAAGGGAAGTGCGTTTCAATATATTCAAAACAACTATTTTAATGAAAATTTACAAAAAGCATCTATATTAATTAACCACATCGTCGTTTGGTTGCTGCAGCATTTTCATATCATTTTGCAACTCTTTCAACTCTCTAAGCATATTGCGCGCCAGTTGACCCTCCGGTGAGGAAATGGGTTCATAAAGCAGCATACGCAGCGATTCCCGTACCATAATCTCAGTCTGCTGCAGCTCTGCCTGTTGAAATATTAAATTGGAAACCATATAGGTTATCAGAAAATATACCAGTAAATCCGCAGCGTCGCGTTCCTGTTCGCTGTACAACTTGCGGGCAAGTTCCGCTTGCGTGTTGGCCAGCTCGTAAAGGGCAATCGCCTTCAGTCGAGATATGCCCGGCGCCACGACCTTCAAGACCAACAATATCTCCTGGCACAAGCGTATCTTTCGCTCGTAAACTTTACGATTGTGCCGGTGCGCCATATGGAGGCTATATTCTGCTTCAGATCCAGCACAGTATAATGATTGCCGTGCAGCAGACGCGTCAATTTTGCCAGCAGCAGTTCCAGCCGAAGATATTGTCGCGAGCATGTAATGCCTCCTCCTTGGCCCGTTCCAGCACATTGGCCACAAATTCCGGCTTCAGCGTATGCTCCCCATTCATCAGACACTGCCAGACGCCCGTCTCCGGCTGTCGCACTATGTATCCGCCCGTGCAATGATGGCACACAAAGCTGCTCATGTGCGTGCCCAGCTCAGTGGGATCCGAGCAGCGGGCACACCGACAATCAAAGCACTTGCCCGTCTTCAGAATGTGACGTCGCTCGTCGCTGCCAAGCAGAATGTTCGTATAACAGTTGTACAGAATCTCGCCGGCGGCTATGGCCCGATTCGCAAAAACCTTTATGCGCTGCTCCTCATCGATGGCCGTCACCAGGTTGGGCAGGCAACTGTGCGCAAAGAGCCCGGCCCGCATATATCTCAGCGCCGCCTCGCAGCTGCCGCAAGAGGCCGGATGCCTGCAACGGGGCCACAGCCTGCTCCCGATAGCTGCGCCAGATGTCCGTGTCACGACGGAGCGTCAGTTGTGCCTCCATCTGCAGCAATTCCTCGTA